>BMAC01000657.1:663564-673962 GCA_014905375.1 Phtheirospermum japonicum | reverse complement strand
GTTTTTTGGAAAACCGCCGTAAAAAAGTATTTAACGGCGGTTTTTCCAGAACCGCCGTGGATGAGACGCCTTTGTATCTACTTTCTGCAGTAGTGTTAGCTAGTAGTTAGTTTAGTTAGTATTGTTAGTTAGATTGCTTAGCAAGTGTGGGAGAAGGTGACAATCTCCTCTACTTGTGGCTCTTGGTTTGATTTCTATCTTTTGGATCTTGTAGCAAACTTGAAACTTTGAGTTCAATGCAATTTGGTAGTGTTTTTTCCCTTTATTATTATGCTTTGTTCTTATTAATTGTTGTTGTTATTGTTGTTGTTGTTCTTGTTAGGTTAAGATTGTTATGTTGGTGGTTTGGTTTTTGCTTATGTTGTTCTTCTTTTCTAGCAAACTCCATTGATGCACTCTCTTTTCAAGCTTTTTACTTCTTTTAGTTAGACAAACTTTTGGCTCTTGAAAGATGTATGAATTTTTCCTCTTTGGCAATTTGTCTTGTTCAATTTAAAAGCCTTTGACTTTTCTCAAATTCAAATGCTTTGATTTTCCTCCATGAATTCTCTTTTAATTGTAAGCTTTATTTGATGCAATTAGTTTAGTAATTATGGGTTTAGGGTTTAAGTTCGTTTAGAACCATTAATCGGAGCTTGTCGAGAATTGGGATTGACGACCCCTACACTTAGTTGACAATTTGGGATTGACAACCCCGAATCGTGGATTAAGTGCTCGGCGAAAACCGATTAATCGTGGAGACGAACCGAACACCCTAAAACCCTCATTTTCATTATTTTCATTAAAGTCTTCTTTTAAATTCAAAACTCAAATCAAACCAATGACTTAATGCTTTCTTAGTTTAGATTAGTGTAATTTAGTTTTAACGGCGGTTTTTGAACCGCCTTTATATCGACCGCCGTTAAATTTTACGGCGGTTTTGAAAAACCGCCGTAAAAAAGTGGGATTTAACGGCGGTTCTGGAAGACATTTAATGGCGGTTTTGGAACCGCCGTAGAATGCAACATTTTTACGGCGGTTTTTAGAAATACCTTTTAGAAAGTCTGTTTTCCAGAACGAATATTTTACGTCGGTTTTTGAGAACTACCTTCTAGAAAGTAGTAAAAAAATTAAAAAAAAAAATGAAATGAAAGCAGGTGCACCAAAATTGCCAATAATGAATATTTTGAATATATTAATTATTTCAAATAAATAAATTAAGAATTAATACTCCAATATAATTAATAATTTCCATCAACAGCATCCATGAACAGTTCAACACTAAAAACAAGAGACTAAAAAATAAAATGAAACATCTTCGCATTTCTAACTAAAGCGAACGCCACATTGAGACCTCGTACGAGCTAACTGTTGACCCCGGGACCAGAATCGAGGCTTCTTGCTTGCTCCATCTCCCGTCCCTTAGTACCTTTATCTTTTACAAATATAATCCTTCAATAAAATGAAAGCCCGATCGCTGCAAAAGCCGAGCTATCTTCTACTGAAGTTGTATCCTCGTTAGATATCTCCCAAGACCACAACTGAGGATTAGCTGCCAACATTTGAATTTTTGAAGTTTGCGTCCCAACCTTTGCAGTGTTAAAGACTACACTTCTGCAGTCGGGAAGAATGCTAATCGACCAAGCAGGTAAATTGTAGTGCATGTCGTTGAAAATCACTCTTACAGCCGAATTACTATCGAAGTTTGAAAGAAAAGCCGCGCATTTACCTGGCCCGGATGAAAATACATAAGCCTGAAAAAAAACACAGAAAATTACTTTTTAAAAGAGCCGAACAAAATTTTGGATTTGACTTTATAATCCATTGTTTGGATTTTCACTTTTCAATTTCCGTTAGCTAAATGTTTATCATGTTACTGTACACTAATTTCAGAATAGAAGTCATATACCAACTGTGAGTGCTATGCTCGTAAAGTATATTTGCTTTTGGCTCCAGACCAAAATCTTGTGTACCTACTACCAATGATGATCAACTAGGAACTACTAGACTAGTATGCGCAATATTACTCCGATGATATTTGAAACTGCAGTTTTAAGCATGCAACAATGTTTGCCTTCAACAAAAGTAATAGTTTTGTCTAATAATTGGCTACAAAGGGCAGTCCGTATAAGTAGAGTTGTAACCAATTGGAACAAACAAGACATAGGATAAAGATGGCAACTTCAAATTTCAGGAATTATATTGCAACAGTACCCGTATAGACACGAGACTAATTTTTTAATTTTCCCCTGTTAGTTTTTGAGTGACGATATTGATCAGATTCACACATGCCATACACTGAGTATACTTGTCCCAATTATGTATATAGTTCCAAGGAAAACAAGAAATCAATTCATCAACAGATATAATTGTGCAATATTTCCAACAGATAAAATGAGATGAGATGAGATGAGATACCTTAGAATAAAAATTTCCACAGATAGAAGTAACCCAAAAGTGCAGCATATTTTCAAACACCAGTCTTATTTGTCACTCATTTCCATTATATCCAATATAAATGTAGGTAAAGTACACCTAACGTTGAAATGAAACGGAATAGGAACCAGTATTTGGATCTTTGACAGCTTTGAAGTTGTCGACACTCATTCCAAAATGGCCCAGAATTGAATTCCCCATTTCTTTCAGTTTACCTGCACTCAAAGAGTAAACCCATTTATATTCAGAGGTTTGTTACAAAACAATATAACTATGTTTTTTGGAAAACCGCCGTAAAAAAGTATTTAACGGCGGTTTTTCCAGAACCGCCGTGGATGAGGCGCCTTTGTATCTACTTTCTGCAGTAGTGAGGCGAATTAATTGAATTGTCAGCAACTAACTTGGTCTTCATACACGGTCTTGAGTTAATAAAATTTAAAAGAATAAAAAATAAAGTAATTATTTTTTTAGTTAAGGGATGCATGTGTAATAAGAAGCATTGAAACTTTTAGTCAAGATGATGAGTAAAAGTGTTGCAACTTAAGGCATAGACATCAAAGATAATTTACCTCTATTACAAATCTCTGCAAGCAAGGTGGAGCACTCAGTATTGCAAAAAAGCTAAGTATAGTGTAGCTTTAAAAGTAACGCTTTAAAAGCAAACCGCTGTTAAAAATATAAAAGTGGTGGTTTTTACATGTAAACTGCCACCAAAAAATAGGAACAGGTGGCACTTCATAGCAAAAGCGCCACCAATAAATAAGAATGGGTGGCGCTTCATAACAATACGCCATCAATAAATAAGAACGAGTGGCGCTTTATAACAAAGCGCTATCAATAATCAAAGTTTTTTTAACTAATAATTTCAATTCCACCATCCATACACAAAAAGAGAAATACAAGATCTGAGATAGATCGCAACTAAAAACCCTAATTTCCAAACTAAACTAATAATCAAAACCCCCAACAAATCTCAATTCATAAGCATGCGATTTATACAAACCATACCAAACCCTAGGTTCTTAAACATGCCAAAATCCCATCTCATCAAAACACATTTGGATTTCTCAAACATGTCAGCCGTCGCCATCACTATACTCGATTTACCCGACGTGATCCTATCCAACATAATAGTCATCGTCCGCTGCCGCAACTGCACCGCCCTAGTCTGCCACAAGTGGTACCTCCTGGAGCGCGCCACCCGCTCCGCCCTCAGCCTCCATGGCAACCTCTGGGATCTCTTCATGCTCCCCACCTGCTTCCCATCCATTTCCCACCTCGATCTCTCAATCCTCTCCCCCTCACCTCCGCCTCCGATCCCGACCCCGCCCTCATCGGCCACCTCCTCTGCCACGCCTTCCCTTCCATCACCTCCCTCACGCTCTATGCTTAAAACCCGTCCACCATCCAGCTCATAGCACCTCAGTGGCCGAATCTCCAAAGCGTGAAGCTCTTGAGGTGGCACCAGTGTCCCCAGACAGCCGACGCCGGGGAGGAGCTCAAGATATTGAACTCAGAGTGCGCGCAACGCTTTAATTCTCTAGATCTATGCACCTTCTATTGCTATACGGACGATGTGCCCCCAGCTCTTGACTCATACCCTTCATTTGCTTCTAATCTCACTTCCTCCAATCTCTTGAACCCATCCTTCTTCGAGGGTTTCAAGTCCCAAGAGATTAACGAAATCACCAAAGCCTATCCCAATCTAAATGAGTTCCGGGCTACCTGTATGTTCAATCCCAGGTATATAGGGTGTGTTGGAGATGAGGCCTTGGTTTCTATATCGTTCAACTACCCAAAACTGGCCATTCTTCATTTGATTGATACATCTGCTCTGTCCAGCGCGAGATGCGGAACATATTTAGAGAGAGATTTTTCAAGTTGAGGAGTGGATGCACATACGGACAAAGTTTGTATAGAAGCAGTAGCATTTTCTGTTGGTTTCATTTGTGTGTGTGTAGCTACTGTGTGGGGGGTTAGGGTATTGTACGTAAGGGTCCAATGGCGTGCATGAGCGGTAGAAAATTAGAGGGGGTGGCGGTGTCAGACCAGTTTCCGGTTTGGATGAGGGTTTTAGTGGTGGATGACGACGTCGTTTGCTTACGTGTTCTCGAGAAAATGCTTCGGAAGTGCATGTACAATGGTGAGTGATTTTTGCTGTCTTTTTATTTACGTATTGGAATTTTGGTGGTGTTGAATGGTAATTAATGCTCTCTTATTCTTCAATTTTTGGGGTTTCTGTTGTATTGGCCTTCTGTTGAGTTATTATTTACTCTGGTTTATGAAAAATAAAAAGTATGTATGTCTATTTGATTCTGAGCATTATTTCTAGTTTGCTAATTTTTTTATTACCATAATATGGACTTAGGGCTATTTTTATGTTTATCATTCACTATTTAACGCGCTTCTGACGATGGTTGAATTAAGGAATATGGTCATTTGTAATTGGTGATTAGTTAGGCAAATCTTATTGGTTTGATGTTTTGGGATTCAGTTGATAAGGTGAAATATGACTTTACTCGGGGTTCAGGTAATTTGATTGTTTATAGTTAGAGATTACATGTTTGTCAGCTTGATCTAGATTTAGTGAGATGTTGAAGATCTATGTAGCTATTAAACAAGTCTGTTGAAAGTATTTGCTGATGATGGTGTTTTAATGCCGGGCCTGCATTGTTTTGTGGTTTCGACTGCAAAAAAAATCCTTGATTGGCCTCCATAAGGTAGTGTCTATCTACTCTTGGTGTAACCACAAATCCATAAAATTTTCAAGATACACTACTACAGAAACAGCTTTCTAAGGCTGTTAATTAAAGGCGGTTCTTTGAAAACCGCCTTAAAAATACTTTTAACAGCGGTTGTGGCTAAAACCGCCGTTAAAAAGTTCATTTTACGGCGGTTCCCTCAAAACCGACTTTAAAATTGACTATCAGCTGATTTTAACGGCGGTTTATTATGAACCGCCGTAAAAGTGACACATTTTAAGGCGGTTTTTTAACAACCGCCGTAAAATTAATAAGTATTCACGGCGGTTCCTTAATAACCGTCGTTAATTAGTTCAGTTCGCTGGATTTAACGCCGGTTCTCTTAGAACCGCCGTAGATTCCACAGTCTGCCATGTCACCGATCCTTGTCTTGCTTTGTTTCAACCGTTGATCCATGCCTAATTGGCGGTTCATATCCATCCCCTCTCTTTCTTTTTATTTTTCTTTTTATTAGTTTCTTTTTTTAATTCTTTTTCTTTTTATTTATTTCTTTAATAAAAATGATTTTATCAATTAATTTGTTCCTTCTGAAGCTGAATACTCCTTCGCGAAAACCCTAGCCCTCCCCGATCTCAATCTCTCCACCGCCTGCCGTGAGGTCTTCGACCTCCCGCTCGTCTCTCTCTCTCTTCCCAAAAGAGAAATAGCTATGGGATGCCCGGCGGTGCATGCCTTCGTCTTCAACCGCACCTTGTGCGCTTGCATCCCCGGCTACCTCACTTCATCCAGGACATCGTCCACTCCTCCGACGGCCAATTCACCCTCTCCGGCTCCTGGGATGGCGAGCTCTGGCTCTGGGATCTCCAGACCGGCATCACAGCTCGCCGCTTCGTCGCCAGCCATTCCACTGTCCTCCGTCGCCATCAACTTCGACAAGTACGTATGTCTCTCTTTCTGTAATTTTTATGGTTCCTTTGATTTTTTATGACAATCCTATTTCCGTGCCCTAAATCTTTATTATATATTCATACATTGCAGTGGAAGTGGCGTTTCATAACTACGTTTGCGGCAAAGTTTTCGTTAATTACTGTAAAGGCGATAAAATTATGGTACACTTTTTAATTTCTTTTTTTTTTCTTCTCTCTCTCTTAAACCTAATGTAATTTTTTTTCCCAGTTGGTCAATCACCTGACTGGAAGTGACATGACTGGAAATGTGGTTTAGATAGGACCTTTATGTATCGTGCTGCAATTATGTTCTACTAAAGAGATGAAGTTGATTATGAACACCGAGTTATCTTCACAGGTAGATCTTTTGTAGAATTAAAAATTTTGAATTTAGTATTATGATTTATGTATTATGTTAATTTCAACTTTATTGGCAGGCTGTTGTATCGTGCACGATCATGGAAATGGGGTCCGAATGGCGTCCATGGTACGAGAAGCTCTTAAAGAGATTCAACAAGGGAAATTGAGTCCGTTTGGGTATGTTCTTTCTAATTATTTTTCCTAAGTTATATCATTTGCCATCATCATACAAATTTGAATGCATGGGGTTTTGGGTAATTTGGAGTTGATGATTTAAGTCTTTTGATTTTGTCTCTTCACTAGTGCGAACTCACTGTAATTAGTAGCAGCAACTTGGTCGATGTCTGAGATCGACCTGATTGTTGTGTGTGTGTTTTGGGGGCCATGAGATGCCCAACTCAAAAACTTAGTGAGTTGAATGATTGTATGCTTCTTGTATCTTTTTGTGTGTTTAATAATACGGGCTGTGCAATGTTTTCTTGTGCATTTACATTCGAGCAAGGGTACGTACATGTGTAATGTGATATGTGTTGTTGCATTCAATCAAAGGTCAACATGAGTATTAGGTTAGGAAACACGAGTGTCATGATAGAAGGGAAATATTGGCCATGACAAATATACTCTTACTGGCTAAATTTACATATTTGTTGACCGATATTTCTGATTTTTTTTTCAGCATATGATGATGCATTATGTTTAATGCTGTTCAAGTTGTTGGATACCTCATCACCAAGAAGGCGATCAATTACAAAAGGATATTATGGGAAGCCATGAATCGAAATTATACAGAAGTTAGTTTTCTTTCTTCTCTCTCTCTCTCTCTCTCTCTCTCTCTCTCTCTTTTTCTTCTCTGTGTGTGTGTGTGTGTGTGTTCTAGTCTCATTTGACTGTGAACAGTTTTCTTGTGGCTTCTTAAACATTTAATTCTATGCATTTACTTATAATATAAGATTTCCTTGTAACATTTATCTTAATTTTCTTTTAGTGATAATGGAGTCACTGTCAGAGAATGAATGGCTGAGTGTAGAATATAAGATAGCATTAGAGTATTTATTTATTCTTTTTTTCTCTCCCTTTTTTCTCTTTTTTCTTGGTTAATGTGGATGGAGACTAAGAGCAGCAATGCAACAATTCAGAATAGATTATGTTTCCATGTTGTGTACTAATTTATACTCTACATGATCATTTACATTTAATTTGGGGTGAATTACAAAAACTACCCCCGAGTTTTAGCCTATTTACCAATAATAATAATAATAAAGAAAAACAATAAAAGGAGGTTTATTAAAATTACCAAAAATATCCCTTGGGATCCCCTTGCATTTAAAACAAAATCAAGCCTCATGCGTAGTTTTTGTAGTTTGTGAACTTTTTTTTTTTTTTTTTGTAATTCACCCTTTAATCAAAGTGCAACACTCTGTTGTTCTACAAGAGAAGGACAATCTTGAGCTATTTTTCATCAGATGGAAGCCAAATTTATTTATTTATTACTTTTTAAATTTTAGTCTTTTATTTATTTTCAATTAATTCTTCTAACTTGTTCTACACAGCCTCTGTGGTACTCCACATTTGTGATTAACCAATCCAGTACCCAATTCATGAACCTTATAAGTTAGCCTCTAATTAAACTTGAAAAGACGAAGGAGAAAAAAAATAAAAACCAAGCAAATGAAAATTCATACATTTCACAATAGGACAATACGACAAATGAAGAACTCATGCACTTTATTAAAATGACTATATTTTTGTGCAGTACACATTGCGAATTATTCTCAGGTCAAAATTCTACAGAAAAAGTAACAAAAAATTACAGAATCGGAATACATATTCTCACCTCTTCTTCTCTGCGCACAAACTTTAGAAGGTAAACTTATGTCTCATCCATTTTGTGTAAGCTTCATATGACGTAGGTTACCCATCATAAATTAGTTATTTTCACTCAGATAAATGACCAATTTTTATTTTATTAGTGTTTTGTGATTTTTTCTTTATATTTTAAGTGATCCTATCCTGAATGCTGACAGGTTATGCAATTTTTTTTTCTTTTACCATCATGATAGCATTTGATTTGTGTGTTCAACTTTTCTTTTGCCACGAGAAGGACGATTCATGGAACTAAGTAATTTGACCTGTCAATAATAAATGTAGTTGAAAGAGCTAATTTAACCATGGTATTCTGAACTTTAAAGTTTGTGCTCCAAGCAAGTATAAAAATCAGTTATAAGTGGAAATAATGAAACTAAACTGGATTAGTTTTTGTGTTGGTATATTATCACTACTGAGTATCTCGGTGTTCTGTTTATATGCATATTCTCCACTATTTGTTTTATTTTATCCCGTTATCCTATTCCGTAGCCTTGTTTTTCTATATGCAGTGTATTGTGTGCTTATTAATTATGGTTTGACATATTACTGATTTTTCTTAAATGAACCCATCAAGAGGTTGGTTGATTTCAACGTGTTTCGTTAGAAGCTGTTTGGCCTAACTGCAGAAGAAAAGGATTACATTGCAGAGGGACTTGGTGAGAGCGCTGGAGAATAATCTTTCTGAAGTTGAGATTGTTGATAGGAAGTATGAAGAAGAAGCCTTCACTGCAGAAGAAAAGGCTTACATTGTAGAGGGACTTCTATTTCAACTTCAGACAATAAATAGTTCCCTATTAGTTCCCTATTTATTTGTTAAGAGAGTTGTTTGGAGTTCTTGAGTTCTTTATCTTATATATTTTATGAATATGTATCCTATTGACACTTATTCGTTTTAATAGAAAATATGGTTTGTTTTTACTGAGAGTATTAGTTTTTTATAATTGTATTTGTATTTTCATTTCTTTTTTTTTTTAATTTTTTTTACTACTTTCTAGAAGGTATTTTCAAGAAACCGCCGTAAATTGTTTGTTCTGGGAAACAGACTTTCTAGAAGGTATTTTTCAAGAACCGCCGTAGAATCCACCGTCGTAGACTTTTACGGCTGTTCTTAAACCGCCGTAAAAAGTATCACTTTCTACGGCGGTTCTTGAAAAACCGTCGTAAAAAGCCTCACTTTCTACGGCGGTTTTAGAAAAACCGCCGTAAAAATTTACGGCGGTAGATATATAGGCAGTTCGAAAACCGCCTTTAAAACTAAAAAAAACGCCTTTAAAACCTGTTCTGCAGTAGTGATAATAAAGAAACTGTAAAATTAAAAAGCATAAGGAGAAGACATAAAAGAGAGACAAAGGAGACGATAGAAATTAGGGTTCTCTTATTCATCAAAGACTCCCTTTATATAGGGTATCAATTACATGTTTTCATAACAAGTAAAGATAACAAATACCTAAACTATCCTTCATCAGTTACTTATTGACGAATGCACACTAATTGTGTTTTTCCTTCAACACTCCCCCTTGTGCCAAGTCAAAGGGTGAAATGGTGTTTCATTGTTGCCTCGTTAAAACCTTGCCAAGTAACAAAACCCAATGGGAAAAATAAAACTTGTTCTAAGGAAAAAGAGTACAACACACTTATGTTGAGACTCCCCCTAAAGTGTACACCTCTCTTTGATATGTACATCTATCAAGAGAACTTTGAAAGTCTCCACTTCCTCAATTTACTTGATTCTTGAGAAAGTGCATAATTGTTGGTTTTAGAATAGTTGTGGTGATATTACTCGTATTATCACATTTTCTTCAGTGATAGAGTTCAAGCCACTATCATCAGATATATGAATGATCATAACATTTATCATAGATACTCACAAATTACTACATGTATGATAATGATCTCTTTACATGGATCGAATGAGTAACCAACATTAACGATACTATTTGGTGTTTCACAGTAGAAAGTAAACTCAACATTTTCTATAGGGATTACAAGACCATCTGCAGTCCCATTTATATTTATGAATGGGAAAAATAAAATCGCGTCAATGGTTTCTTTTAGGTATCAGATTACATTTTGATTCCATTCTAGTGACATTGCGCTTTCTTGAGTTA
>BMAC01000657.1:629212-658898 GCA_014905375.1 Phtheirospermum japonicum | reverse complement strand
ACATTTGCAGCTTGTATATATATGATCTCGCCACTTTAGAAATTGAGTCTTCTATACTTTGAAGATCAATTGTTCACTTTACTTTCATTTCACGTTACATTGTGAAATGCGGGGATCATAATGAGACATAGTATGAAACTATTCCTGTCGTTACATTAGAAAATACTTCTTTCTTATCTCCCCCTAACGATGGGAAGACTGTCTCATTAGAGTGACAAATTTGCTAATTTAGCAATAAAGAGATCGTCTGTCAAAGGTTTCAAATAGCGGATGATTGTTGGAGATTCATATCCAACATAAATACTTAATCGTCTTTGAAAACCCATATAATGCGCTGTGGGGGTGCAATAGGCACATATACTGCTTAATCAAATATGCGTAGATATGAATTATCAGGCTTATATCCAGTTACTAACTGGTACGCAAAATATCTGGTTAGCAGGGGTTCATAAACGAATAAGTAAGAGTTGCGTGCGATATTGCATAACCCTGTGCAAAGACAAATGAGTGCGCATAAATATTATCTTAGTCACCATCTATATTCCTTTTGACGGTGCCTTCTTTGAGACCTTATTGTATATGCTCATTAGGGTACAAGATCCAGTACATCGATCTTTATTAAAATGCAGTAGACATCAAGTACTTTTGATGTAAACTCTCTAGCATTATGAGTTTGGGTGCTTTATAAGGGTGGTGAGTCCTCAATCATATTAAATGTGCTAGAAGTTTTGCAAATGCAACATTTTTATGGACAATACGTGCTGAAGCATCGATCAAAACTATAAAATACTTGAATGATCCGCATTTAAAATGGTCATGTCCACATGTATCACCAATTATCAATTATAAGAATGAAATATTATACTTTGTATCTTTAACAAATGCAGGTCGCAATCATACAATTTTGCTAATGAACAAGTTTTGAAACAAATGAGTGATGTATCTTTGAGATATGAATGTATGTAGTGCTCCAAGTACTTTAAAATGCACTAGCTGTAATAGAACAACATTAGTTCGACACTATACTTTGCATCAAGTTTATATCTCATTTTGTGTTTCACTCAGAATAAAAGATGTCCATGTTAATTTCTTATAATATGGACCATCATATCACGACGACCAAAGAATCCATGTCAGTCGTGTCAAAACTTGAATGAGTCAATTTCCAACAGTTCTTCGTTGGTCTTATCTTATGATTCAATAATCAAAAAGTAGTAAAGTAAAATTACTAGATTGACTCTAAAACGTGATTTCTTCCACATAAATTAAAAGTATAGTTCCATTCTCATAATGYAYTTCTTAATGATAATCATCAACATGAATGTCATCAAACTGAACAAGGTTCGTTCGCTCTTGGTCCATAATGAGCTTTTATGGCTTTAATCAATGTGCCACTAGGCATCAAGACTTTATCATATATAAATATCAATTAAGTGAATAATTGTCTATTCCTCGACAAATTCTCACATTCCTGTATAGATGAATGAAATACTTTTAATTCTAATATTTTGCATTATTTACTAGATATGTTACATTATATCTAATAATTTCCTCATGAACCTTGTATGTGAATGTGTGTTAAATAAACTCAAGTACATTCAATGCTTTAGAACGAAATACAAAATTTACCAATAAGCCAAAAATAATTAAATCAGGCCACATCACATAAATCTAACTCAAAATAAATTTTAAGACCAAATACAGTAGTCTAATGTGAATGATTAATTATACTTTCATCAATCAAAATAGAGGATATCCATTGACGAAGCAAGGTTATTGGAAGAACCACCATGACCAATAAATATCACGAACTCTTGCATATCTTTCCTCGTGGCCCATTCTTCCCACATAGGTAGGGATCAAAATGTCTATTCCCCTTTACTTTGAGGTTATTTCCACTATTCATATTGATCCTAGTTAGCCTCAAGAAAATTCTTTATCCGGAGGTCTAACATTGGTATTATGAAGAATAATATCATGTCTCTCAATGACTTATTATTATAATTAATATTATACAAGTGCTTCCGTATGTTTGCTCAAGTGGAAAAAAAATAGAGTGAGATCGTATCTCTCAATACTTAGACATGTTTTTAGTCGCAACATATCAAAGTCATTGACCCTTTTAGCTAACAAACAAATTTCTTTTCACTAAATTCTTAGACTTGGAAGTAGTGTTTCATAAAATTCTCAAAATATTCATTTAGAGTACATCCCAAAGTTTATTGAGATTTTGAAGCTACATATACTTCCAATATAAGATTTAGGGTCAACGAATTCTCAAGTCCATTAGAGAATTGACTTTGACTAAGTTTGACGATTCTTTGTCAATTAGGGGTTTGGATGATATTAATGTGGAATTATAGTTCTTTTAGTTTCCACATCAAACCAATGATGGTAGTACTCAATTTCTTTTGAGTATATTAATTTGTATTTAGATTGAGTTAGTTTAATCAATTTCTTTAGATAATGAATTTGAAGTATGTCATAATCTTTCTTTGATATCATGTGAATATACTTTATCGCAAGACTTATTTATACAATTTTGTATCGTTCATGAAATTTCATTATCATGAAAATATGCAAATGTACAATCAATGATACATATTGAAAGTTTCTTATAAATTAGCTTGAAAAGAATTACAACATACATGAATCTATCAATTCATCGAAATGATCAACAAACATGAATCTATCAATTCATCGATATGATCAACAAACATGAATCTATCAATTCATCGAAATTCATGATCAACATATATGAAATCAATCAATTCATCGAAGTTCATTATGAACTAAAAGTATTGGTAAAATCATGATCAATCTCTCATCTAATCATGTAAATAACTCTATTTATGATTTCTAAATTAAAAATCATATAAGAGCATGAATACTAATATATTATGTACTCTATGAATATTATTAAAGTATTGCAAAACTTCATATTTGTCAATACATCACATGCATATAATCATACGTGGCACATATACATATACATGCTTTGCACAACAACACATACCAAGACATATATTCATATTGCTAAATATTTATTAGCTGTATTTAATAAATAATAAATAATAGGGTAATTCGAATTACCTTGAAGGAAAGTCACGATTCTTTCCTAAATTTGTTTTTCAATAGGCTTGTCTAATTTCTGATGACAGAGAACTTCAAACCCGATCTCCACCATACCAATTCAGTCTATACGTGTTTTGAATAACATATTCAAAATCCAGCTTCATCCAATGGTTAGAT
The DNA here is from genome assembly GCA_014905375.1 of Phtheirospermum japonicum. Classification (NCBI taxonomy): domain Eukaryota; kingdom Viridiplantae; phylum Streptophyta; class Magnoliopsida; order Lamiales; family Orobanchaceae; genus Phtheirospermum; species Phtheirospermum japonicum. The sequence continues at coordinate 655,646 of BMAC01000657.1, read as the reverse complement.
TGTGCGTAATTGAATTTCTAAAATAAGTTGGCAAACAGTTCCGAGAAACAGGATTACCGCTGTCCGAAATTCGTTATCGGATTCTTAAGACGTAATATTCAAATCTCCATCATTCATATTGAACCTGTATATGTTTGGAATAATATATCCAAAATTTGGCTTGATCCAACGGTTCGATTGTGAGAAGTCGTGTTTTGAAAAACTCTGCACAGAAAATTACGAAAGCAGAATCTGCTTTGTTCGAAAATCTATATAAATTATTTCGTATCTCCGAATCCAATCTCCACCGTTTATAAAGTAATTCAAAAGGTTTGGAAGGTTTAGTAAATATTTTAAGCTCGATCCAACGGTTGAAACTCGAGAAAATGATTTTTCAAACATACAACGTAATTGGGTTTTTGACCTACGAAAATTATATAATTGTTGCTTTGGTTATGGAGGCTTATTCTCGATTACTCTCAATACGTTAAAGTTTCGTGCTGATAATGTGTAAAAGTAAAAACATAAGGAGAAGACATAAAAGAGAGACGAATGAGACGATAGAAATTAGGGTTCTTTTATTTATCAAAGACTCCCTTTATATAGGGCACACTAATTGTGTTTTTTCTTTAACAGAAACCAATATGTCATAATTGTTGGGTCGAAACGTGAAAAATGAATATTGATCCTTGAATCGTATTATGAACTATACATGTCATGTGACCTAGTTTGACCACGTTGAGTTTATTTCTTAGCATTTCATCATTGTGGTGTAGCTTTCTTGGGTGGCCTTGTTACTATTTTCAGTATATTATTAGATAATGGCCATGTTTAGTAGAGCTGTTCAAATCTTCTCGTGCTCTTGTTTTCGTGGCCCAACTCAGCCAATGTGTGAAAAATATAGTGATAATGGTCGGGCCAATTGGGCCCATCCGGTCTTCGGGCTGGGCCAAAAAAGTCTATTTTTTTGGGTCTAGGACCGGCCAAACACCAGGGTGGTCGGGCCAGGCCAGAGATTGACATCTCTAATTTTTAGTTTTTTCAAGTTCATTCTAATGAAAAGGCCATTCTCTCTCTCTCTGCAGGTCTTCGATCAGACAAAGGAGAAGCCCACGGGAAACGGCAGACCTAACTAGCCTTTAGGAACTTATTAAAGATGTTGATTCCGACTATCACACTAGTCAACCCATTTCCTTTCTAATTAAGTAAAGTTTATTCACCAAACTTCTAAAAATGACATCATATGACATGTGTTGATGTTTTTGAGTTGCTGGACATTGTTGGGAGCTGCTTGTATATAGGGAATGGAAGATCACACGTTTGCTCTGTTGCAGCACAACACTCACCTTTATCTTGCTAATGTTGTCAACCCGAGGTATTTTATTTTATTTCTCATTTCTCGGATAAAACTAGTATAGAAGGCAGTTTATTTAAAAGGTTCCTCTTTATTTTCATTATCTGATTATTATCCCATTCTTGTTTTTTGATGCACCAACAGCAAGGAGCTCATATATCAGCAAGTCGTAAGGCGGTTTGTAAATTTTAGTGCAATTCAATTGAGTGATCCTGCACTGTTGCCAGAATTGATATGCTGGCGTTGAAAGAGGAAGATTTAAATCCACAAGGCAAATACGACAACGACCTCAAAGAAAACATTTCAGAAGTAACATTTTCTTAATGCTAACTAATTGCAGAATATAAGTTTTTTTTAATTATTATTATTTTGAATATCTTCATGTTTTTTGGTTGCTAGATGAGTACAAAACTGATCAAGCAGAAATCGGAGATGTTGGGCGAGTATTTAACATTCATATTGACCCAAATGGTAATTTGTCCAGGCTACCGATGGTACTTGACCAATACACACCCGACATGGATTGTATTCCCGAGTTTGTTCATTGTTTTGGAAATGATGTAAGCTCTATATTTTAGGGTTAATTAAAAAAAAAAAGCTAATTTACAAAATTACAAAAGTAACCATGAGATTTTATTTTGTAATACACTTACCCCTTAATGAGGTAACCCCCGTTCACATTTATAAATATAATAAACCTCCGGGGTGTTTTTAGTAATTTTTAAAGTTAACTCCTTTTTGTTTTGGGTAATTAGATCAAACCTCAGGGGTAGTTTTTGTAGTTATTCCTAGAATTTATCCTTTTTTTCCTACACCTTGCTTGTATAAAAATTTATATTTCTGCCTGATGTTTGAGTAAGTGGAGTAAGTTAATTTCTGCATCATCTCAAGGGTGATGAATAAACATCCTGATGTTAATTATTACCTTATTTTGCAGGTTAATCGTCTCTCCTCTCGCTTTACAGTCAGATCAAAGTGTTCATGAAAAGATTTTTCTGCTCTTATGCTGAATGAGCGATGATAAGTCCAAAAAGTTGAACCACCAAATAAAGGGGGTACTTACCTCAAAAGAGATCAGCGACCTGAAATTGAGGATGAAAGACGTCTCAGCGACCTCTAAAGCCCTCCGCAATCGTCACAGCGACCTCGCCGATCCTGCAAAACAACGCCTAGAACGGGTCGGATTTCGAGCCCGTTAAGGCCCTCCGACGCTTACGTTAATAAGCAAAATCAACACTTTCCTCTCTCTCTCAATATTCAAGTATATCAATGCGTAAAGTAATAATGGCGTGATAATGATAATAAAATAAGAGACAGAAGCCCCTTTTATAGAGATAGGAGAAATCCTCCACTATCTAGGGTTACCTTACATRACMARAATTCCATTYTCATYACAACTCTATAACCGACTTTCAATTAGGACTTCTCATATATAGCAAGTTCCCATAAACAATAAACTTCTCAATATATTACCRAAATAAGCCCGGGCATACARCCCACTAGGCCCATACACATATTTAAACTTTCAKTCAGGCTCAAATACTCAGCCCAACCCACCAGMKATCACGACYCTATATGAGAACTCATCCTCATACTACARGTCGCTACTCCAGACACATCAACTCGCTTACTTTTGAGRAACARCCTTSAGCTCGTTCACTTCTCAAWGACATAATACAGCTCGCCCATCTCCCAGGAGGCACACCCTCTCCTAAAGATAGGACCACTTTCCACAAATAACCATACACATCACGTAATATCATATATAGACATTTTGGCCCACATCAAGCGACTTAACATGTTCTTACAACTGTAAAAAAAAGTTTTTATTGGTGGATCCCACTTTCACGTTGAGTCGATGTTGGATTAGTTGAGTCGATGTTGGATTGATTGTGTTCTTTTATGTTTTTCTTGTAAAATTGTAATGTAAAATGTTTATTTAAGTATATTGAATGCTTTTGTTACCATTTGATGATTAATTTTAATTTTCATGAAATATGAATTAAATTGCAATGTTTGATATTTATAGGTTGTGATGAGGATAAGTAAATAGAATAGACATTTAATTCTTTCTTTTTTAATTATTACTTTGTAATTTAGATGGGTTATATTCAAATCGATGTTAATGTTCTCTGTGTCAACAACAACATAATTTCCTAAAGAAACTGATGTTATTGCTCAGTATTATTGGTGGCGCTTCATAGCTAAGAAGCACCACCCGCTTCTTTTTTTTTGTGGCGCTTATAGCTAACAAGTGCCACCCGTTTTAGTTTTTGGTAGCGATTATAACTAACAAGCGCCACCCGCTTCAGTTTTTGGTGGCGCTTCCAACCGAATTTCACTATTGGTGGCGGTTTGAACCGCCATCGGCATTGATTTGACTTTAAGTGCGCCCAGATTAGTGTCCGTTTGAAAGCGCCACCAATCATCTTTTTTGCACCGGTGACGTATTAAATTTGTTAGTGGTAGGAAAGAATTATTGCAGGCTCCTGAAATGAAACTTTCACCAACAGCTGCTAACGATTGCTCATCATTTTCATAAATGAATAGAACCTTTCAATTCCCTGTGGGGTTTAAAAAGAAAAGGATAAAGAAAAAGGCCACCAATAATAAAAAGTAGACAAGCATCTTAATCTTACCTCTCAAGCAGGTAGTGCACACCTATGATCTCCAACTGCGGAATGATGCTCGAACCTAGTTAAAGCTCCCCCATCCCAACAGCTCAGGAACATTCTGAAGAATGAAATATGTTTATTTTAATTTCTTGCCTCTATAAAAAGACTCACATCCCCTAGATTCGAAAGTTGTCTAGATTGAGAAATCGACGTCAACAACTCTTCAAGAATCGGACAATAATTTAGAGTTAATTTCTGAAGGTGCTGATAAAAAACAGCGAGAATATTATTGATAAACTAAGCTTATAGTTGTACTATTTTCCAGTATAAATATATAAACTTTTCATACATTTCGCCGAAAAAAAAAGATAGTTATTTATAACAACACACAACTATTGTTGCCTTATAATGTGTGTTAGGATTGCTATTGTACAATTTGACAACAGTTACATATGGCAGTTATATCCTATTGGATGTACTAGATTAGGGCTGATATCATCCAATATAGTGTAGGTCCCAAGTAATGCCAATGTGCTCATCCGCGACCTCTCGTGAGACCTAATGCCAACTACATGACTAACCTCACAACGACCTCTCATACGACCTGTATGATTGTGTTCATGAGGTCGCTGGTATGTTATCAGGTTGTTAGTCTAATTATGTTTATATGACATGATGTTATTAGATCACTGGTTGCTGGTCTGTTTAAATTTTCTAATATCCCCCATCAAATCGAGTGTGGTGAGAGGAATAACAAAGAGCTAGTTCTTGAGCCGAATAAAGAATTGGTATGATAGTAGTTTGGGAAAACATCTACATTTTGATCTATAGATGGAACAAATTAAACTTGTAATAGTTTATTTGAAATGAGATCCCTGACAAATAAAGATCTAACTCAAGGTTTTTGGTATGGGCATGACGAATAGGGTTGGTGGCAATAGCAATTGTAATTTGGTCGTCAATTCAGATTCTTGGAACAACAGAGAATTCTACATGAAGCTCCTGGTGCATGGATCGAACCCATGTTATTTCTGCAGTAGCTTGAGTTAGGCTGAGGTATTCAGTTTCAATGCTTGATCTGGATATATAGGTTTACTTAATAGAACACGAGGAGATAATATTCCTCCCCATTAAGATACAAAAACCTAGTGAATTCCTTGTCATCAAGATCTCCCCCAGTATGAATTTGAAAACCTCTTGAGAGTGAAGTGTGAGGTTTCCTTGAAGTTGATTCCAAAATGAACTATACCAGCAAGGTATCCTACAATTCATTTGAGATCTCGCCAATGAGTGCTGAGAGGGCACTTCATGTATTGACACACCTTGTTGACACTATATAAGATGTCATGCCTTGTAATGGTAATATCCTGAAGGACCTGAACAATAGTTCTATGAAATAAGGGATCAATAGTTAGATCTCCTTGTGATTTTTACAGACAATCATAGGCGTAGGAGTGAATTTAGCTTCAACCATACTTGCTCTCTCCAAGAGATTCGTAATGTACTTTCCCTGATTTAAATGCAGACCCTGAGCTGTGTGAGAAACCTCAATACCAAGGAAATGGTGTAGTTCACCAAAATTCTTAGAGAAAGAACTGAATCAAGGTGAGTGAAAATTTTGTCAATCCCAGAATTGTTGCTTCCTGTGAATAAGATGTTATCAACATATACCAATATCCAGATGCATCCAGGGAAGTGTTATTAAATAAAAGAGAGCTATCATCCCTTGAAGCAGAGAAACCAAATTGAGTAGGAACTGTTTTCAATTTTCCAAAGCGGGCTCTAGGAGCCTGCTTAAGTCCATATATAGCTTTAGATAACTTGCACACTTTTAGTTTTTTTTTACAATTATGTTCAAAATAAGATGTCCGAGCCATGAAAATTTCACTGTCTAACTCTCGATTTAAGTAAGCATTGTTAACATCTAATTGCTATATGGACCAGTTGCAATTGACAGCTATAGAGAGATAATTCTAATAATGTTAGCTTTAGCAACAGATTTAAAGGTCTCAGAAAAAATCAAAACCTTGCACTTGATTATATCCTTTGGCCATGAATCTAGCTTTTATACCGAGCTACTAATCCATCAACATGAGTTTTCAGCTTGAATACCCTCTTGCAACCAATCAGAGACTTGTATCGAGGTAGCTCAAAGAGAGACCAGTTCTGATTCTTAATGAGAGTTTCATACTCTTCACACATAGTTGCTTTCCATCTGGGATGATTTAAGGCTTCAATATAGGAGGAAGGTTCTCTTAAATCAAAGAGTTGTGTACTGAGCACCTTAGGATTGCAAATTCCTGACTTAATCCTTGTCATCATGTGATACCTACAAAGGGGTTAGTACCTGCACCAGAACCAATCTTGGGAAAAAGAAAAGCATGTGTAGAACTCATAAATGGTTATTCAACAGTGAGAGGAATAGTAGAGGTACATGATTGATTTGAGGGTAGAGACTATTTGATGTATAGAGTTGGAGTTATGAGAATTTGGTGAGATCGTTGGTGTTTTCTGATGTAAATGTATGACCTGAGGAGGTGATTTAGGGGATTGAGTTGGTAGTTGAGGAAGAGTGGTGGTTTGGGAAGGATTTTTAGCAGCTTGGGGAACTTTTATAAGAGGAGGGGGGAACAGGTATAGATGGTTGATTATCTAAACAAGAATGAGGTCCACAATCCTTGGAAAATGGAAATTTGAGTTCATCAAACATCATATTTTTGGTGATTATGACCTTTCCAGTTGGTAATAAGACTTTGAATCCCTTATAATGTTCACTGTGACCTAGAAAGGTACTAGGTTGAGACTTGAACTGAAGTTTGTGTTGATTGAGTGGTTTGACATGAGGCTAGAGAGACACCCGAAGGTTTTAAGATAAGTGTAATTAGGTTTTGTTTTAATAAGAGCTGATGATGGCATTTGTACTGAATATTTTTTAAGGTAGTCGATTGATGAGGTAGACAGTAGTGGTAAAGGTATCATCCCAGTAGTTGATAGGTAAATGAGAGTGGGAAAGGAGAGGAAGTCCATATTCAATAATGTGTCTATGTTCCTTTCTACAATACCATTATGTTCAAGAGTGTAAGGATAAGAGATTCTATGATTTATTCCAAAAGAGTGAAATAGGTTTGTGAGAGCTATAAACTCTCCCCCTCCATCACTCTAAACTAGCTTGATTTTAGATTGAAACTAAGTAAAAATAAGGTTATGTAAGTGAGTAAAGGCATTGATCACATCTGACTTGTGCTTTAGTAAATTAATCCAAGTATATCTAGTGTAGTGATTAATAAAAGAAACATAGTAAGAGAATCAATTTGAAGATTTTATAGGTGGAGGTCCTCAAACATCTATATGTAGGATATCAAAGGTCTTTGTATATTCAATTTCTGAGAAAGAAGAGGGTAGCTTATGGCTTTTACCCAGAAGACAAGCACAACAAGATGAAAAAGAGATTTTATTATCAGAAATTGAGAGATTACATCTTTTGAGAACATTAGTTATTACATTATTGACATGATGTCCTAGTCTAAGTTTCTATAACTGTAAATATTCTTTCTTATTCTTATTCTCGAGATCAGTGATAAAAGCTCTAGCGGCTTGACTTCTAAGAGAAGAAGGTGAATTATTGGAGTCAGCAGTTGAGGTTTTGGAGATATGAATGTCGAATTTGTAAAGTGCATTCCTAAGAGAGCCTCTCAGAAGAGTTTGATGTACAACTTGATCCTTAACACAACAAGATGTGGGATGAACTACAAAGTGCACAACGTATCTTGAGCAAATTGAGAAACACTAATGAGGTTCTTAGTTATATGAGAAACATGAAGGAGTTATTTGAGTAGGAAATATTTGTTACTGGATTTGAAATGGGAATTACCAATGTGATAAATACACAAACCTGATCCATTTCCTACTTGAAACTTGTTGTTACCTTGGATTATGAAGCAATATTGAGAATGGCTATATCATTAATGGCATGCTTTGAGGGTCTTGAATCTACATACCAACTTGCATCATTAGCTGTGTCAAACATCAGTGATAGGGCCGAGGGATCAATAGTTTGAGTAACTAGATAGGCTGAGTAGGAGTTTGAGTTGGAGTTTGAACCATTCTGAGTATTAGTGGATAGTACGGCGTAAGAAGTATCAAATCTGTAATAACACTTGTTAGGAGAATGGTTGGTGTAACCACAAATTTTAAAAGAAGATATGTTTCCTGTCCTAAGACTTCTTCCACCTCTACCTCTGTAACTATTGTTCTTTCCTCTGTCTCTTCTTCTAAAGTTCTAAAAATTCTACCTCTACCTCTATTACCTTGATAATTAGCTCAAGTTGTGTTCAATTTCCTATTTTGTAACCAGAGGATTGAGTAGCAACATTAATAGTAGGACTTGACACTTCTGTATTAATGAGGTTTGAGGAATTTCTAGCTTCTATCCTGGTTTCATAGCTCAATAACATAGGTAGGATGTCTCTGAGAGTGAGTGAGTCACTCCAAGCTGTAGCTTCTACAACCGCCAGGTCAAAGTCTCCACAGTAAGAACATGCACACCTTGATCTTCTTTAGAAATTGGTTGGTTATCAGAAGCTAGAACGTCATAACAAGTTTTTACTTTGTTGACATAATCTCTTTTGTTCATGGTCCCTTTCTTGATAGAGCTGGATCTTGTATTGCATTTTTCTGGCTGTAATTTGAATGGAAAAATTGGTTTCAAGAGTTTGTCATATTTCTCTTGAGGATGCAAGGCCAACCATCATGGTAAGATGATTTTCTGAGAGAGAAGAGAGGAGCCAGGATGATAATGACTGATCTTACCTAATCCAGATTAGGAACTCAGGGTTAACAGATTCTCCAGAGACTTGAGGTGGAGGTTTGATTTCTGACTGTTGTATGAACTTATATTTTACAAATCAAGTAATTTGAATCATTTAACTTGATTGAGACAAACTGCTATTAAATGGTTGATTTTGAGATTTGTGAAGATAGATTATTATTTGGGATACCCGAATAAGAGCTCAACTGATTCTCATGTAAGAGAGTGGTGTAATCTCCAATGATTAAAAAAAGGAAAGAAACAAGAACAATAAAGAGAGAAGAGGTATTCAGGGTCAGGTCAAGACCTGATATGATACCATGATAAAAAAAGAGTGAGCACATTATCGATTAAACCAAGCTCATACTTGTATTATTTTCCAGTATAAACATATAAACTTTTCCATACCTTTCGGCAGAGAAGAAGATAACTATTTATAGCAACACATACAACTAATGTTGCCGTAAAATGTGTAGTCAGAAATACTACAGTATAATCTGACAACAACTATAATGACAGTTATATCATGTTGGACATACTAGACTAAGGCTGATATCATCTGATGTAATATAGGTCCCAAATAATGCCAGTGGGCTCATTTTCTACCTTTCATAAGATCTGGTGTCAGCTACTTGATTGATCTCACAACGACCTCTCATGTGACTTGTATATTTGTGTTCATGCAATTTGATGTTATCAGCTCGCTGGTATATTATAAGTTGATGGTTTATTTATGTTTATGCAACATGATGCTATCTGGTCGCTAGTTGCTTGTCTATGTATATAATAGGTACTTGAAATAGATCGATGAGGAGTAGTTATTACATTGCTTGTATTCATGCGAGCGTTAAGTTCAACTCAAGGCTCTTGACTTTCCTTACTAGGCCATATCTAACCCATTTATCTATTAATTGAGTCTTGGTAAGTTTTGTTTAAATTAAAGTACACCTTGAAAACCTCAAGTGCTGCTAGAACTTTTGTGTAATGTATGACATAATTCGATCTTTTCTCATCTTCCTGAAGTCATGTTCGCTCACAATTTATTACATGGACCCGAGTGCACCTGAGAAATTTTTATTATCATTAAATTATATGTAATGATAAATGACTACATGATGATATATGTTAGTTATATATGTTGATATATGAAAAAGGTTTAGAGTTTAGGGATTATATTTTTATTTTAGGTTTTTATTTTTCATATTAGGATTTTATTTTTCATTTTAAGGTTTAGTTTTCCATTTTAGAGCCCCTACAAAAATCTATCATTGTACTAGTTATATGTGATGATATATGACATAAATTAAGATTTAGGGTTTATTTTACCATTTTAGGGTTTAGTTACCATTTTTAGGATTTAGTATTTCCATTTTAGCGTTTATTTTCTCTTTTTAAGGTTTTAGATTTTAGACTTAAGATTTCAATTATTTGTAATTATATATATTAGTTATATTTGATAATTTGTATCAATTAGATGTGATGATATATTAAAATTATATACAATAATAAATTAAATTATTTGGTGCACTCTACAAAGTGCAACTATATTCACGGTATAATAACTTAACCATCTATCTAGCTTAGTTATGAAGGCCCATAAATATCTCCAGCTTGCTGGCAGAAGCTTCTTAATTTAAAGGTCAACAGAGATAATGTGAGCACCAATAAGCCGTTATATGGAAGCATGCTAACTGATCCTTACACTGCGAATCAACAAAAGCAATCAAGAAATAGAAACATAAAAAGAAGATTAACCTAAAATTAATACATAGCTACAAATATCTATGTTTTTATCCCCAAATTTATGATAGAAGAGAAATAGAGAAAATTCCTAATTCGATTATAAAGTTAATACGGGTTAATTACACGTTGTATTATAAGTTAAAGTTGATAACTCCATACCTGATAGGGACCCAATTTACCATAATATAGCAAAAAGTAACGTTTAACAACTAAAAAATCACATGAATTTAAAAGATAATAGTTAAAAAGGAAAACAATTAAGGGAAAATTGCATATTTTGTCATGTAAGTTTGACCCATTTTAATTTTTGCCCTGTAAATATAGGAGGTTCGAAAATTGTCCTGTATTTTTAAAATTTTCGCGTTTTATGTCCTCTAAATATAGACAGTTCAAAAATTGTCGTGTATTTTAAAAAAATCTTCGCATTTTTTGTCCTCTAAATCTTCGCGTTTTATGGTTTCAAAGGACATAAACGCGAATATCTTTTAAAATACAGAATAATTTTCGAACCGCCTATATATAGAGGACATAAAATGTGAAGATTTTAAAGATATAGGACAATTTTAGAACTGTCTATATTTAAAGGACAAAAATTAAAATTGTTCAAACTTACAGGATAAAAATTACTATTTTCCCAACAATAAAGAACATTAAGATAATAGAGTTAAAAACGAGCAAGGGAGGTCAGGGCATTAGTCACTTGATAGTAAATATTGTATTAGGGTGGCAATGTTATTTAAAATTAAATTAAGATTAACAAAAATAATAAGTCTACCTCTGTAGTAATAGGGATAAAAACATAATCATACGTAGCTTAATAAAGGAGTTTTAGATAATTAATTATTTTCCTAATTTACATTTATAATAAGTCTATAAGGAACAAATTGTATCGTAGTAATAAAGATAAAAATATAATTTTAAATGATTAATGAAAGAGTTTTGGGTACATTCATTATTTTTTTAATTTTATATTTACTTATTTCAATTTTCAAACAATGGATGCAGGCAAAAGTGAATCGAGCGATAGCCAACTTCAGGAACAACTTTCGAGGTCGGCAATCTTACGGGCCACTCGGGCTCATCCATTGTTGATACTTCTTTTACTTGCTCTTTTCGCTCTAATATACTCATTTGGTGATCGTCCGCTGCCATATTAACGAAGATGTCATATAGCTCACTCATCAAGCGTCCGACGAGGTTTCCTTCGGTGGCATTGTTCACCATGCATTTAGATGCGAATGTCAAGACCTTGTGGAGAAATTGGTTCAAGAAATCGCCGGTGAACCGATGGTGAGGGCACTTGGTAAGGTAACCCTTGAAACGCTCTCATGCCTCATAAAAGGTCTTGTCGCTTGCTTGACGGAATAAGGCAATCTTCGCTCGAAATTCAGCCGTCTTGTCTTAGGAGTAGTACTCTTCCATAAACTTCTCGCTCACCATGTCCCAATTGGTGAGGGAGTCGGCCGGTAACTTCATTAACGAATGACCGCCTTATCTTTCATTGTGTATGGAAAGCACCGCATCTTGATTTGGTCAATATGTATCCCTTTCCGCGAAGAGCTTGACACGGTGTAGGAGAAAATCCGAAGGAAGTGGACAGCATCCTCGTGCGATAAGCCATGGAAAGATGGTAGCCGGTTGAGATCGATCAGCAATAAGTCGTACTTAAGAGCCTCGACACTTAGTCAGATGCACGAGGAAAAGTCGCCTATGTAAGGTCTCGACACCTTCTTGATGCTATTTGTAGGGCCTCCATCGGGAGTGGTAAAAGGGTGGCCACCTGGATCTTGCGCGGAATAAGGATTCTTATTAACGGCGGGCACTCGTGGCCGATCTTGAGAATTGGATTCCAGAATCGGGGTACGGCCCCAATTGGATGTGGGAATCAAGGCTCTTAGATGTGAGGAGCGGGGAAGTGCGGGCCTTGGTAATATGTCCTTGGCGCTTGAAAATGATGTTGAGATTGAGCCTCATTCATGACCGTTTGGTATTGTGGGCCATCAATGATCGGGCCCTAGTATTGTGGGCCATATAATTGGTTTCTTGTGACGGTAGATCCGAGCGCGGCGAGACTTGGAGTTTTGGCTTGGGTGTCAGCACACGAGCATGGGACGGAGAATATGGACCGTGAAATTGGCCATTCGAGCTTTAGGGGTCTTGGTTTGTGAAACCATTTCCCCCTTGGTCGAGCGACATTACGTAAGTGGGTTGAGAACCTTGTGGTGGCGGGCCGTGAGGTGATGATGCGAGCCCGGATGATGCTTACGGCGGAGGAATCCCTTGATTGTCGTGTGTGTGGGCGGACGGCGTCAGATTCTCAAATGAGTTGGTCATCGTTTGCTCTTCTAGCACGGGGTTAGAGGTTGAAGAGGCAGGGCGTCGAACGTGTCTTGAGATCTCATGGCTCATGCTTCTCGTCTCAAACTCTCGGGATTGGGCAAAAGTGGGGACAACTCTTGTTCGAGCAATTACCTACCTTGCATGCACAACACTCAACAAAGAATTACGGGTATCGAATGTAAAACGATAATTTAATCTAAATACTAACTAAGATGGCAAAAGAAGTAATTAAGAATACCATTAGCCTTAATAAGTTCCCGTCAATGGCGCCAAAAAATGATCGAAGATTTCTTAGCACTCTAATCTGAAATTAGTTTTGAGAAATCATCTCCGCAATAATACGGAGTCGATTGTAGAGCAGTAAGTTGAATCCCGAGTCGTATCTCTCGAGGATTGATGTTATCGGCAATCGGTGTTTCTAGTTAATCTCTTGTTAATATAAATTACACTAATGTACTCTTAAGAAAGCAATAAGTCATTGGGTTGGGTTTGAGTTTTTATATTCTAATACTTTAATTGAAATGGAAGCTTTGAAAACACTAACTAAGGCAAAAGGTTAAGGAAGATTAAGTGCTTGCTTGAAAGTAACTAGTTTAAGAAAATTAATTAAAATCTAATTAAAAACTTTTAACAAATTAAAGAGTACTAAAGTAGGGGAAGCTTGCAAGTTTCTTAAAGAGAAAAGGGAGGGAAAGTCAAAACTTTAAAATTTAAAAGAGGATTCATGGTCAATGAGCATTAAATATGGAGTAGTCAAATTAATTAAAGAGGAAAGCCTCATTTGTCTTTCCATGACCAAAGGTTTGTTTAGCCAAATGGGGTAAAAAGCTTCAAAGGAAATGCTTCAATGGAGTTTATGCAAAAAAGAAGAATAAAAAGCTAGAAGATTAAATTAAGGATATGAAATGCAAGGAAAAACAACACAAGCTAAAACAAAACAACCAACACACAAGCAATAACAATAAAACAAGAATAACACACAATAGAAAAGAGAAATACTACTACCAAATTTCATTCCCAAAAAAAGGTTTCAAGGTTTAGCTACAATCTTCAAAAGCTAAAAAAAATCTTCACCACAAGAACATATACAAATGATGGAGATGCCACCTTCTCCAACAACTCATTATGAGAATCTAACCCTACCTAACTAAACTACTATAAGGATTTATAAGCTAGGGTTTAAAATGTAATGGAATAGTAGAGGGCTCGGAAGATATTGAACAAGCTCAAAAACCAGCCCAACAATGGATAAGGTGGCTGGGGAAAAAGCTGGGGTTTATATAGAGGGTCGCAGGGGCAAAATCGTCAAAATACCAAGAATCCCAAAAAAATTCTGCGATGCAGTCGATCGGTAGAGGTCATGTCAATCGATTGCCTATCGATAGGTAGGATGACAGTCGATCGACTGCCTTATTTTTCAAACAGAACCAGCCTCAGTTAAGCAGCCGATTTGGGTTGTTCGGCCGCTTGCAGTCGATCGGTAGGTGAGCAGTCGATTTGGGCTGCCTCCGGCTCGGTTTTCTCGTTTTCCACTCCAGAACGCCCACCGGTCATCGTTCTTGTTCGTGCTATGTTCCCTTACATGTCTTCACTTGTCCGTTCCATAGCGAGTCGATTGGAATGCCATAAGTGTGCGTGGGTCCTGCTTGGTCATTCTACCGCCACAAACATAAAAGGGAGTGAAAATCTATGAAAAATGTAATAGAAACTGCGCAAACGCTAAAAAACCTAAAACTAACAAAATAGGCCTAATCGACTCTTAACACCCATAAATGCAATCAAAACACCTGCAATCGCGACACAAAAATGTAACAAAAATACTTAAAAAAAATGTGCAAATCAATATGCATTGGAATATATGCGTAATTGACTTATATATGAAAGAGATATCCATATTGGACACTCTTAAAGAATTGGGAACTGCGAAACGTAAAACAACGGGTGAGAGCCATGGTAAATAAGTTTGTGTATTGTATCATTTAATTTGTAATTACCCATTGTAATCGTAAACTAATTACAGGCTATTCAGCTCGAAGCCATCCTCACAACTTTAGGAAGAGATCCATTGAATCATAACAAGTTTTATGTGGAGTGATAATAACCACGTTTTAAAATAACTAAATGTGTGTACTCTAGTTAAATAATTATAATAATCATTGGTCAGTCGGATATTATATATTAATGGAAAACTATGATATTCATCTTCACTCTTAGGCACGATTGTGGTCTCTATGTGGCCCTGGAAATGTTGTGTCCAGGCCTTGTCAACCGAGTTTCGATAGAGGTATAGTTCCAAGTTTAAGTGGAGACAAACTTGGTTTACAAACTCTACGCTCTATAAATTTATGACTTAATATAATTAAGGGAAACTATACTAAACCCTCTGAACTATTAAATTTTTAAACATTACCATATAAAGTATTTTGTTACACTTTACCATATAAGCTATGTGATTTTCGCACTTTACCTGATATGGACAATCTTACCATGAAAACTATAGTGAAGATTACACTAAACCTCCCAAAGTATATATATATATTTTGGTACTTTACCATATAAACTAATGGTGAAGATAACACTTTACCATAAGTATTTTTTTGTTGCTACATTTTATGTATTCATTACCCACTAAAACTAAAAAAAAAAAAAGTATTATAATTATGATTATAATATTTACTTTTGTGTGATTATTATAATTAAAAAAATAAATTTTAGTTCGAATAACATAACCAAATAATAAGTTTGACTCAATTTTTTTCTATATATTTTATTATTTCAGTCAAATAAAAAAACATGAAAATGAAAATCGAACTAAACTGACTATATTAGTAGTGTCAGAATGGCATACAAAAGTAATAAGTTCAGATTGGATTTTCTATTTAGTTTTCACTATTTTAGTAAAATTATTTTTGAACTATAAAATAAACTAATATAAAAGCATACTAATTGAAAATATGAATCAAACTTATTACTTCGGTACGCGTTCAAAACACTATTAACATAGTTAGTTTAGTTCGATTTTATTTTCGAAGATATTATTTTACTGAAATATTAAAATTAAATTAGAGAATATTGAACCAAACTTATTATTGTAATATCTTATTCGATAACACTCCCAGTACACTACAAAAACAATAATTTTAGTTTACTTTTTCTAATTATCATATTAAAAGAAAATATATTATAATATAAATACATATAATAATAAGTTTATTATTTAAAAAGTAAATATTAGAATACTCATTTGTTAATTATTTAATCTTAGTAGTTATTGAATACATAAGATGTAGCCATAAATAAATAAAACAAGAAATACTTTGGTGAAATGTAAAGAATATAAGGTTATATGGTAAAGTGAAAAAAATACATAGTCTGGTGTGTGTGTGTGTGTGTGTGTGTGTGTGTGTGTGTGTGTGTGTTGTTAAGTGTAATTTTCACCAAATCTTTTCAGGGTTAAAATTGTCCCTATAGGGTAAAGGTTAAAAAATCTCATAGTTTATATGGTAAAGTGTAATAGATAATACTTTGTATGGTAAAGTGCAAAATTCCGAATAGTTCAGGGGGTTTGGTGTATTTTTCCCTATAATTGAGGAAGAATCCATGGAAGCGCGGAAGAGTCTTGCATTTTGTATGCTCCAACTTCAACGAGATCCCTCATGGGCATGACTGGTGATTCTCATATTCTACTTACATAAATATCGACAATTTCGTTTCAAACTAGGACTTTGTTTTCATTTGTTTATTCAACATATTGGCAGGAGGGCCTTCAGATTCGGACTGCTTCAGAAGGGGTCTGAGGTGTGTGAAGTTTGCTTTTCTTTGATGGATAAATATGGCGAATGCATTTACAATATGTTGAAAGATTATCTAGAAACATTTATCTTCTATGATTCTGACCATCTCTTTGTCGGTATTGACACATGGGAAAGCAATGCCCGAGTACCGTTAAATACAAATGAAGATATGGAGACTTATGTGAGGGCGCACCTTCAAATCGAACGTTGTTTCTATATTTAGGGTTGAGTGCACCTAGATAGATGTTGCAATGCAGTTTAGACTTTGGGTTTTACTGTTTTAATCATTGATTTACCCTTGAGTTCACACATTACCATGTGCTCACTTGCATCATAGTTGATAATGATTTATTGGATATCGAATTTCATTTTGGGTTTTCATGTCTAAGACCACAAATATCAGTTTTAAGTTTTTTTTAGGTAATTCTGGAATCATGGTATCGGGATTCAACTTTTTTTTTATGAAATAACAAGATCAGGATTTCTTTTTGGTCAAATCTCGATTATGCGCATCTCACATTTTATCGTCAAATCCCGATATGTGGAATTAATATTCATCAAATCCGGATATCAGAGTTTTAGTGCTTTTAATTTTTAAATATTGATATCTGAGTTTCAATTAAACCCCATTATCGAGACTTTTGTGTTTTTCGTTATTATTATTTTTTTTACATGCCATAATCTCAACTAATGTGATTGATCACTTTATTAGAGTTATACTGAATCCAATATAAAAAAAATCAGCATAACCAAGCACATGTCATTCAATGACCAGGATTTAATGCCTACAAATACACAATCTTTATGGGAATTCTAAAAAATAATATACGTTGGTACATAATGTTGATGATGGGCATACTCAACACATCACTAAAAAAAACTACACAATATATATAAGTTCACATGTGAACTGTACACGAGGCCTGTGACTCCTCGCTGCCCATGTGATCATGGGCAACTTCTGAATCATCGTCATGCTCCTCTTCCATGCCAACGTCACCCTCAATATCATCGTCCTAGAGTTCAATACAAATAGGCTTCATGGGACAATTCCCATCTACATATAAAAAATCAATCGGCGCCGCATTTTTCTCAATCCAAAGCTTGTAGTCAACTTTATAGTACGGGTAACCATATTATTAAAATAGGTCGATAGAATAAATGGCAAAACATAATCGTAATTGGAGTAAAACACCAACGTTTTCTATGTTAGCCCAATAATTTTTTTCACCTTCACCCTATTTGTGTGGACATGGTATTTGACATCGGGTGGTCTCTTCCATTCAACGAAACAACGATCTTTGTAGAGTTAGACCTGTCGTTTGACCTTTTCCTTTATAAAATCTTTTTGAAATCAAGATCCACTCTCTACTCTATGAGACCCAAAACCAAGTCCCACAACCCCGTCTGACGGACATTAAAGCAATCGGCAGTGTCTTTCAGTTTTCGGATGAGATACTCCTCGTGCACCTTAGTCCAACCAATGGGTTGGTACATGGTCTTAATGATAGTTCATGTGCGAGGCATCCTGTTCCACTCTCTAATTACATTCAAATGTAAGTAAAAACTTCTAATTCAATATTCCATAAACAAGAAAAACAAAAGAAACCACATACATGTATAATTTCAAAATAAAAATGAAAATCAAAATGCGTGATTAAAGAAACTAGTATCTCGGGTCTTTTAAAAAACTTAAATATTAATTCAACCCAACCCAGTCATGATATTTCAACTCATCATAAAGAAATTCCCGCATAAGTTTAATAAGAAATGATGTTTCCATTAAATGTAGCCCACTTAATGATTATTTTCATTTATTATCAATCAAACGCAACTTAAAACTAACTTTAATTTGGGATTTTATTTAAATGTATCCAGGAAATCAAAAAAGGGATTTCTCTCTAATAATTAATCAACACAAAATAGTGCAAGAAATTGAAAAAATAATACACAACCGTACTTTGAATGCTATTGCAAAGAACGAAATTGGGAGCCTAGTCTCTTCAATCGACAGTCCGTGAAGTGGATGCGAGCAGGCGATTTTGGATGCTAAGGCTTGGATGAAGGGACATTATGGTGGGTCAGTGAGGTGATGTACGCCAATTTGGGAATTTCAAGTTTAATTTTGAAAAATTTTGGTCTTAGGGTAAACTAAAAATACCATAATATTGATAAAGACGAGAAGGTCAAATTATAATAATGTGCACATTTTAACAAACATTTGCCCTCCGCAAAAATCATCTACACGGGATCTCGATCTCTCCGTCTTGTGCATATACCGGTTGGAGAATCTGGGCAAACTATCCATGGAATTACATATAATGTGGTTGTCCCAGTTTGGAAACTTCGCCCACCATTTATGCGACGATGGGCCTTGATGCTCAAAAGGGATATATGCAATTCTGTGGTAAGCGTATTATTCAATTTACTTTTCTTTCAATATCGTACAACTCCAGGTGGTGCTTGCTAAAATTAGTTCTCATTTAGGCCACTGAAGTACATTATTTTTTATATTTTGGGCATTTCTTATGAAAATTGAGTGCTCGACTTTATAATCTTTTCGGGGGTTCGGTTATCTTCATAGAGTTATTTTTTCGCTGCTATCATTATTTCACGGTTTAT
This sequence comes from Phtheirospermum japonicum, assembly GCA_014905375.1. Taxonomy (NCBI): domain Eukaryota; kingdom Viridiplantae; phylum Streptophyta; class Magnoliopsida; order Lamiales; family Orobanchaceae; genus Phtheirospermum; species Phtheirospermum japonicum. The sequence continues at coordinate 636,392 of BMAC01000657.1, read as the reverse complement.
ACTATTTATGATAAATAATGTTTCCATAGTTTGTTACACAATTTGTGGAATTAGGTCTCGATGGGAATACAACAATGATGTGTGCTGTTACAGAGTTGAGGAGGAAGCCGGGATATAGTGATAGATGTTGTAAATGGTCTAATTATAGTAAGGGATGGATGGCATAAGTTTCAAGATGACCTTGAATTACGGGAAAGCATTCGTGTCCTATTTACCCCATACAACAACTACAACTGGAATTTTTCAAGGAGGATGACGAATGACCATGCCCTACTTTGCTTATGATGAATGGGCACAGCGATGTCAGGTTACTGTGGATAATGTAACCATTTCTTCTAATGACAAGAATGATCAATTTTAAACTTATGTTTCCGTTTTTCCATCATTATGTAATGATTTAACATATTGCAATTGAATTTGTGTCATCTTATTTAACAAATAGATGTTTCAGTTTTTTATACACTTTTGTTTCTATTTTCCAACTTCATATAATGATGTAACTTATTCAAATTGAATTTGTTATATCATATTTGACAATGACATTTCGAGGTAGATGACTTCCAAAAGAACATTAATATCTAAATAGAAATAAATTGAATGGCGATAATAATAACAACCACTACTGTAGATTTATTAGTGCTTTTGGGTTGATTCTCCCCATTGCTGATATTGAGAAATTAAGAATATTGATGTTCCTATTAACTCCACACGGTTTGGTGTCGAGCTGGAGTCTGGGACTATTAGGATAATAAAACACACAATGTGTTTCAGTTACAAATTTGTCGACAAAATGTGCAAGTTCAAATCAATAAAATCAGCAATTGAGCTTCCACACACACATTCATCGACACCATATATGAAAGCAACATAACTTAACAAATTTTGCCATAATTTGTTTTTATAAATATTACAACTTATCAGAATTTGCATTATTCCTTTTAACAAATTTTAAACCACTAGTGTTAGCCCCTAAAGATCTTAAACTGCACGCCGATAATCCACTCTTACACTCTGAACCAAGGGTTACCACCTAAGAATCTCTAACTTCACAAGGATATTCAAAGGGAGACAATATTCATGCTTAACCATCTTACAAACATGATGGGTTTAACATTTCTGAACCTAAATTCCGAACATCCAATAAACATCATTCTCCGATCGCCATACTACAACAAACACAACAACTTCTGCTCAAACCTTCTCCACATATGCATGCTCATAAACTGGTCAACAAAACCGTGTAGAGTTGACATAAACTAAAACTTCAATAATCAACCTCATAATTAGAGTTGACATCAAGTTAAATAACATCATGTTAAAGTGGAGGTGAGAGGTATTCAAATCGAAATAATGAAATTTGGTCGTTCAAAAAAATAACATAGTTATTTGTTTACCTACAAGGAACGATGATAGATTATCAATTCATCAAATAAAATATCACAACCAAAACATGAAAAATTACTAAACATCCAACATAACCATGACAAGAATTTGAAAATTCATAGGGAAACCTTCAATCACAAAATAATGCACCATTTTTCTTTCAAATAACAAGACGAGAATGAATTGCAACCGACATGAAAAAATAATTTCAAAACACTCGCCAAAACATTAGATTAACCAATTATAAACCAAATCTAATATCTAAGCATAAACAAGCTTTCCTATAAACAATATGAAAAGGAAAATTCTTATACACACCCACTTGAATCGTAACACTGTTCCAACAAGCCATAATATTATTCGATGGTTTTTCAATAATCTTTTGGATTCCAATTACGAATGGAGAGAATTTTTTGAATTTTAGGGTAGATGAATGCGGAAATTTTGAGGGTTCCCAATTTCAGACCAGGTGAATTCTTCTGTTCAACATAATTTTGTCATTTGAAGCAGAGTTCAGAGGAAGAGGTTTTTTTCTTCTCGATTAAACTTCAAATATTAGAATTCTCTAGGAATTGGGATAAAAACAAAAGTTTTTGGTCGTAAATTCATCTACATACATTTCAAAGGATTAAAAATATAATACGATTTGGGGATGGGGTTGACATATTATTTTGATTAATTAAAGGGGTTTTTACCTAAATAATTTATTTATTGGGCAGTAATTAAATTACAAGAAGTCGAGGACTCAATTTTAATTACTCATTACCTATTTTAATATTTGAATTTTGATTTAAAGTAATAAGAAAAGGCATATTTAAGAAATATAAGAGTAAGAGCATCATAGACTTTATTATAATTTTAATTTTTAATTAAAAGATTCAAATTTAATTAGAAGTGACACTTGGCACAATTTAAGGGGTACCTACGATCAGTTCTGCTGCTTGACTGTAAAATTCTCCAAGACAGTTAATGTAGTTTGCAAGAAGGTTTTCCAAAATTTAAAGTGAACAATATTTTTTTTTCTCTTTCTATTAATAAACCAGTTTCTAAACTTAATAAGTTTTTTGATAGATTTTATGTTTTTATTCATTTCTTTATAAGCCCGTGTAATACGCAGTTTTTTCAAACTATTTTTTTTTAAAGAATATTCAATCATAAAATTCCCCACTTTAGAAAATATCTATTTAAATTATTAATTGCATATTTAAATCTTGTCAAAGTTTAACATAAATATCATGTTATTTTTAAAGATATATATGGTTATATATGAATATGAAAAGTAAAACTTTCTTACTACTATTTATCTTATATATTAAAGTAAAATTATAACTGTCACTAGATATCACTTACCTTATGCAAAAAAATATTCCTCCTCGTCAAATTTCTCCATGTAGCACCACTCCAACAAAAATACTTAATTGACATTCTAAGCATCCCAATTATGTTGAACTCAATTAATTAATGCACAAATATGCTTGGATAATCAAATCAAATCCTCAAATTCATAAACCAAGAGTTAGATGCTTGGTGGAGCAATTCGCTCCGGAGCAACAACTCAAAAAAATATTACAATTATGTTAAATTACTTAATTATCTTTTCAAATCTTAGACTAAAATATAGCTTATTAAAAAAATCTTAGACTAAAATATATTGACAAATATGGTAAGTTACCAAATTAACTCAAATCTTTCAATGTGAACTGTATTCACGGTAAGTTAATTAATTATGGAGAGATTTTGGGGCTTTCAATATTTAAATTGATTTAGGGAAGAACTCAAAATCAACTTAAAACAATATTCAAAAATGAATTGACGATCAAATTATATATATTCGAATTATATATATAAAATTATAAAAATATAATATTCTCTAATTATAATTATTGTTATTGCTATTTTCTATTATATTAATATATATACTAAAATATGATTATTTGAATTATAATTGATATCTCATATAAATATTACACACACACACACACACACACACACACACACACACACACACACACATATATATATATATATATATATATATATATATATATATATATAATGGGTATATTTTATTTTAGGTATTTTTAATAAAAAAATTTAAAAATACCCAAGCTATCATTCGAATACGCCTTTCGAATCGAATCCGAATCAATATTCACACTCGTATATTAAACGAATACAAATGCTCAACGAATCTGACAAATACGAATCAAACATGCAAATATTCAGTTCGATTCGCTTCATGTACAACCCTAACTACAGGTAAATCTTATTATTATCATTATTATCATATTTATAATAATAGTAATTATTATTTTAATACATTTATTATCATCATTATCATCATATTTATTAATAGTGGTAATTATTATTATTATTATTATTATTATTATTATTATTATTATTATTATTATGTGATTGAAATATAGTTTGAAGTAAAATATAAGTTAAATGATCTTAATTTAATATTTTAATAATTATTAAGTGATAAAAAACTATTAAGATATTATCTTGACAATATTTATTCTTGCAATATACATAAAATTGAAATAAGACTACAAATCAACTACATGTAGGGTTGTAAATGAATCAAACCTTTTGATTTGATTCAGTAATAAATTCGCTTTTATCGATCTGAATTCAAATTTGAATTTATAATTTGATTCGAATTATCAACGAATACGAATATGAATACTCACATATTCGAGTTAATACAAAATATAATTACATATACACACTTGTTTATCAATATTAAATTATGATTTAATACAAATATAATTACATATATACATTTGTTTGATGTAAAATAATCAAATCAAAATTATATGAGTCATAACAAAGTTAAATTATAAATCATCTAATACAATAGGTGTAGTTGAACATTTTTAATTTTTTTTACTAAATAATTATTTATGTGCATTGTATGGATTTTAAAACTCAGTTCAATTTTATACTCAATCTAAGATTTTTTTATGGATTTCACAAAAATCAAATGTTCAGTTTAGAATTCGATGAATTCTATAAAATTCAAGTATACTCAATTTCATGCAAACTCTCACGAAATCCATTAAATGGTGAATTTTTATGGATTTGAGAGTTATAAGGATACACTTACATAATTCCAGTCAATTTCATTATAACTTATTATATACTTATATGATTTGAAAATATATATAATATTTGGTAATATTTCCAATGTTTTTGGTAATCTTTTAATTTTAAAATATAAAATTTGAAATAGTTATTTAACAAATTTGATAGTAGAATAAATATTTATATTCTAATTTTTTTTTTAATTTTAAAATATTTTGAGATTTATTTTTTAATTTTTTAAAATTTATGTGATTTATATTTTCATTGATTATATAAAATATATAACTTTAACTAAAGCATAATAATAAATATTACCGGCATATTTTTTTTTTATAGAAATCTAATTTATATCTTCATTGAATATATAAAGTATTACTAGTATATTTTTCATTATTATTGTTAATGTATTATTGAAATAATTTTGAATATAACATAGTTCTTATTATAATTAATTATTCTACTATATAATAACCTCATAATATATTAACTATTAAAATATACATATAAATAATATTTTACTCAATATATAAATATTAGTAGTTTATTTTTTTTATTATTAACAACGTTCATCGTAAACTCAATATATAGTAATTTGAAAGTAATTATGTTCAATTTAGTATTATACGTATATAATTAAAAATAAAAAGTCAGTTACATGATTGTAAAAACTCTAAATAATTATTTAATAAGTTTGATAATAAAAATAATTAATTATCAATAGTAAATTATGAGTTAATGTAAATATAAATACATTTATACACTTATATGATGTAAAATAATATAATCAAATTGTATTATGGAATAACAAAAATAAATGATAAATCAGCTAATTTAATAGTTATAATAGAATATTTTAATTCTTTGATTAAATAATTATTTATGGCATTGCATAGATTTTAAAAAAATAAATTCACTTGTATTCGCGATCTTGAATTATGTGGATTCCACTAAATCATATGTTCATCAATTTGAATTCTATAATACTTTGGTATCCTCAATTTCATATAATTTCTCATCGAATTCATTGAATTGTGTATTTCTATGAAATTATATTGATCTGCGAGTTCAAGATACACTTACATAATTTTCTACCAATTTCATTATAACTATTATATTTTATATTAATTTATACAATTTTCTATGGTTTTAGATTTTTTTAAAAAATACATTCAATAATTATTTAGAATTAAATTACACTTTATATTTAACTACTTCATAATTTTTATATTTATTTATTATTTTATAATATTTTTAAGCTTTTTAATTTTATATTTGAGACTTATTAAGTAAATATTTTGATTTATAATGTTATCATACATATCGTACAATTTGAAAAAATATATTATATAGTTGATATGAATAGAAAGTAAAAGTTTTATACTATTATTTAACTTATAATTGTAGTAAAATTAAAATTGTTATCAAATATCACTCCCTTGTATTTAATTTCTGGACTTATTATTTTCCATACTAATGAAACCAAGAAGGACAAATTTAATAGATTTCTTTAACAGTTGTTTGATCCAAATTTAATTTTTTCCATCATAATCAAGAAGGACAAAAAAGGTAAATACAAAAGTAGCAAAATAATATAACTATCAAAAATTCTTAATTATGCATTTGAATTTACCTTTTCGTCTCTATTGTTCCGGAACAATTCGCTCCGTGTAGCATTAATAATAACATAAAACCTCATGAAAATGAAGCGAGAACTACGAAAAACACAAAAAGTATAAGTATAAATATAAAAAACTCATATTGAAAATCAAGTCAAAGAGATTAAAGGAAATTAAAGCGAATAAAAGAAAATTAAGAAAGCTACTAATTACCCTTGAAGAGAAGTAACATTAAAAGCATAAATCTACCATAAAGCTTAAAAATAAAATGATAAATTCAAGGAAATTAAACTAGATCTAAGAATAATTTTGGTGATAACTAAAGAGAGAAATATCCTACAAATGACTTGAGGGAAAAGCTAAACTAAAACTTAAAAAAAAAACTTGTGAAAAAGGTATAAATAGGGGTCATATATATAGAGAAAGGATGGAAAATGAAAGGACTGGGATGCTCGGACAGAAACAGCTCTAGGCTTGATGCCAAAGGCACAAGATGAAGGTGTCGCCTAGCCTAAGTGCCGCTTATCGACCACGACTCCATTGGCGCATGCATATCTCGGCCAGGTGCAACTCGACGGCTTTCAAAGGCATTTTGGGTTCTAAGCTTTTGATTTGGATCTTGATATCTTCATAAGAATTGCATATCTCTTAGCTTTCTTTATCCGCTTGAATTATCCAAATCTAAATCTTTTTAAGAGATTTATGGTTAAAATTCCTAGCCATGCCTTATTTAGAAATTAAAGTGAATTATTTCAACTTTCACCTATTTTTTGGCTAATTGGTAAGTAACATATATATTATACTATATATATATTATAGTATATATATATATTATATATATATATATATATAGGATTGGGTTCAAATGAGAACCCCGTCATTATATGCGAACCTAGGAACTAATTTTGACCGTAGATCTAATCATTTGTGTGAACCAAATTTTTTCTATTTTTTTAAACTTATTAAATTATTATTATGGAAGGCCAATGGAGTTTTTATGTAATTTATAAGGCCCCTAATAATATTAAATGCCAACAAACCCTACCCCAAATCCCGTCCCCTTCCTTTCGTCTTCAACCAAAACAAAAATC
>BMAC01000657.1:604044-628155 GCA_014905375.1 Phtheirospermum japonicum | reverse complement strand
TATATATATATATATGATACCAATCCTCTATGTGAGAACTAGAAACCGATATGATCCACTAGATTAGATTTTTTGTATGGTCAAGATCAACCGAATTAATTATATAATTAATATAATTATATTAATAGAGAATGAATTAATTATATTAATATCATTATTCATACTATCATAAAATAACACATAATTAATCAATTTATTTTCCCAAAAATCATGTATCGAAATTCGTAACTAATTACATATTGATTTCATTCCATATCTAAATAAATTTCCATTAATTATTTTAGATTATTTTAGAGAGGAAATGTGAATATGTACGTAGCTATTTAGCAACATTATGTAGCTAAATAATTTTTCATTTTTATTTATTTATATAAGCAGCCGAATATAAATCCGTAGTTAAGTTTTCTTCGTATTTGTTTAATTAATTTTAGAAACAGAAAAGTTAGTTTCTGGTCCACAACCTTTATTTTTTCGCTTCCTATAATTCCATATGGCATGCACAATAAAGGGACCCAAGTGTCTGTTAAATGCCAAAGTTTTATTTTCTCGCGTCCATCCAATTACTTCTATAATAAATGTTTTTAATATTGTTTTGATACTAACCATTCGAGAATTTTATTAATAGACACATTTTTAAATACAAGAATTATGCAACTGTATTCAATACGACATTTCAGGTTTAGACAAGAAATTATATGTTGTTCTTCATTAGAGGGTAATGTAAAGAGTAAATAAAGTTTGGAAAACATAATCGGATAATCAATTCATGTTTGATTAAAAAAATTTCAAACACGATTTCATGTTCAATGTGGAACTCAATAATGATCTGTTCAACCTGGGGAACATGAATACTACCAATAACAACAATATATTTATCAAGTGAGACAGACATTGCAAATCTCTCTCTCGAGCTTCGAGAGAGAGGCCTTTTTCGTTCTTGTAAGAAAAGAAGTTCAAATTATTTCACAGTAGAGAATTGAGAAGCTTAGAGCAAAACGGTACTTCATCGAGTAAGTAAGGCTTTTTTTTTTTTTGGGTTTAACGGCTGCGCAGTAACTAGAGAGAAAAAATGGGGAGTTGCTTTGTACTCATCTTTGCAAGTGTTCACTTGTTGTTGCTTCTTGGTACCACGTGCAGAGCCTGCAAAATCGGGGTATGCTAGGGCCGAAATGCCGATGACCTCCCCACCCCCGACAAAGCCGTCCAGCTCATCCTCCAACACAACATCAAATACGTAAAGATCTACGACTCTAACATCCAGGTCCTCAAATCCTTCGCAAACACCAGCATCGAGCTCATGATCGGCATCCCTAGCTCTGACCTCCTCCCCTTCTCCCAGTTCCAATCCAACGCCTACACCTGGCTCAAGAACAACATCCTCCCTTACTACCCCTCCGCCAAGATCACCCACATCACTGTCGGTGCCGAGGTCACCGAGTCCCCCACCAACGACTCCTCCCTAGTGGTCCACGCCATGGAAAATTCCCTAACCGCCCTCAATAAAACCGGCAAAGCCCGGGGAGGAGATTGATACGTATTTGTTCTCATTGTTTAACGAGAACAGGAAGCCCGGTGTGGAGTTGGAGAGGAACTGGGGTTTTTTTTGTCCAGACCAGACGAGCGTTTATAATCTCAATTTTACAGGGAGGGGTGGTATTGACGTGAATGCGAACGCGAATGTGACGGGTGGTTCAAATGGGACGTGGTGCATTGCGTCGGGCTCAGCTTAAGAGGCGGATCTTCAGAATAGGCTGAGTTGGGCGTGCAGGCCTGAGAATGTGGACTGTTTGGCGATTCAGAATGGAGCCTGATAGCTTGGCGTCTCATGCGTCTTATGCTTTAAATAGTTATTACTAGCAGAATTGAGCTACGGACATTGCTTGCACTTTTGGAGGAGCTGGGACCAGGACGAACAAGAATCTAAGCTACGACAACTGCATGTACACGATATTCGGGAACAACAAAACCGTGGCAGCTAATTCAACATTGAGTCCTTCAACGTTTTCATCATCCGTACAAGGGCTTTCCATGTGCGCTCTCGGTTTCATGATTATGGCGTAGCTGCTTGAGATTCTTGCTTCGAATATTTTCTATCCAACCTTAACAAGCAATAAAAGCGCTTTCGAAATATGAGTTTGTATAAAAAAATGTTTTCCTGTAATGTACAGTTATCAATATTTGTTGGAAAAAATGGGCTCAAAATAAATTGCAGCGGAAAAAATATAAACACTCTTGTTTATTCTCTCAATCACACAATTAATAAATGAACTCTCTTGTACAAAACTCATACTTGCAAATGAAAGTTTACATGGCTATTTATAGGACTAAACTACATAAATGAAAAGACACAACTAATCATGTAAAGGCACAAAATATGAAAGGACACACATGTTCATGAATGGACACTATATTAAAAATCACATCCATTAATTTAACCATGAATCTACCTTATATATATTCTTCAACTTTCAAAATCCCCCCTTAAGCTTGATTCTCTCGCATTCCAAGTTTGTGCCTCAACTTCTCAAAGGTTTCGTGTCTTGAAAATGTCCGCCACTTGGTCTTCGAATTTCACAAACTTAATTTGAACATCTTTTTTAGCAATGCATTCTCTAATGTAGTGAAACCTTGTATCGATGTGTTTGCTACGATCATGAAAAACAGGATTTTTTGCTAGTGCAATCGCTGATTTGTTATCGACAAATACTTCCGTTGATTCTATGTCACCAAGGTGAAGTTCTTTAAGCAAACTCCTTAACCACACAGCATGACAAACACTTGACGTTGCAGCAACATACTCAGCTTCATATGTCGAAAGAGTAACTATTGGCTGATTCTTCGATGACCATGTGAATGCACATCCTCCAATATAAAATACAAAACCACTCGTGCTCTTACGATCATCAGGATCTCCGGCCCAGTCGCTATCACTATATCCGAACAATTTCATTTCTCTAGTTTTTGGATAAAACAAACCAAAATTGATCGTACCTTTGACATACTGAAGTATTTGTTTAGCCATTTTGAAATGATAGTTAGTAGGATTCTCCATATAACGACTAATGAGACCAACTGCATATAGAATATCGGGCCTCGTGCAAGTCAAATATCGCAAACTTCCAACCAAGCTTTTAAATAAAGTTGGGTCGACACGATCTCCATTTATATCCTTCGAAAGTTTGGTCCGAACATTAATTGGAATATTGGTCGGCACGCATTTCTCCATCTTGAATTTATTTAAAATCCCCATTGCATAGCCTTCTTGGGAAATGAATATCCCATCTTTCTTTTGATGCACCTCAATTCCAAGATAGTATGCCATTAGACCAATGTCCATCATCTCGTATTCTTTAGTCATCTCTTATTTGAATTCGTCAAACCACTCCTCATTATTTCCTGTAAAAATAAGGTCATCGACGTACAAACACACAATCAACATGTTACCTTTATCATCAACTTTCACGTAAAGTGCATGTTCATGAGGGCATTTCTTAAATCCATTCTCCATAAAATCTTGGTCGATACGGCTATACCAAGCTCTTGGCGCTTGCTTCAAATCATACAACGCTTTCTTTAACTTCAACACTTTTCCCTCATGGCCTGGTAACAAGTAACCTTCTGGTTGATCTATGTAAACTTCTTCTTCAAGTACTCCATTCAAGAATGCCGACTTCACATCCATTTGATGAATTTTCCACTTCTTTTGGGCTGCCAACGAGATCAGAAAATGGATGGTTTCCAAACGAGCTACAGGGGCAAAAATTTCATCATAGTAAATTCCAGCCTTTTGTTTGTATCCTTGGACTACGAGCCTTGCCTTGTATCGTTCTATCTCTCATTTTGAATTCTTCTTCGCCTTGTAAACCCATTTAACTCCAATGGATTGTTGCCCTTTCGGAAGAGAAGAAGGTTCCCAAGTCTCATTCTTCTTAATTGCACTAATCTCATCATCCATGGCTTTCTTCCACTTTTGACTCTTTGACGCCTCTTCAAAGTTTATGGGCTCAGTATCAGCAAACAAGCAGAAGAAGTATGGATTTTGATTGAGCTCGTAAATTTCTCTCAACGATCTTGTCTTTTGAGGTCTTCCGCTACTTGAACTCTCGCTTTTCGGTGAAGGTTGATCACATGGGGGTGGCGATAGAGGACTCAAAGGCTCCATCGGCTCTTCTTCGACTTCTTTCGAAATAGACTCAAAAGGGTAAAATGTATATTGCTCCTTATCTTGAGTACTCCAGTCCCAAGAATTCTTTTCGTCAAACACGACATCATGACTAAGCTTCCTTTTCTTCTCAACTGGATCATACAATTTATAGCCTTTCGAAGCTTGATCATAACCAACAAAAATATATTTTTGACTCTTCGCATCAAGCTTGCTCCTATTTTTCTCTGGTATGTGGGCATGTGCAATGCTACCAAATACTCGTAAATGTGAAATACTTGGTTTGAAACCACTCCACTTCTCTTATGGTGTTTGATCACAAACACTTCTTGTCGAACTCCTGTTGGACAAATAAACAGCTTATTCCACAGCTTCTGCCCAAAACTCTTTTGGCAAATCTTTACTCTTCAACATGCATTGAACCATATTCATAATTGATCGATTCTTCCTTTCCGCGACACCGTTTTTTTGTGGAGAATAAGCAACGGTGAGAGATTTCTGAATACCGTTCTCTTCACAAAATTTTTGGAACTTCGTTGAAATGAACTCGCCTCCATTATCCGACCTTATTGCCTTAATTTGATAGTGACTTTGCTTTTCGACTAGAGACTTGAACCTTTTGAAGGTTGTAAACGCCACTGACTTGTTCTTTAAGAAAAACACCCAAGTCTTTCGACTAAAATCATCAATGAAGGTCAGAAAATACCGATTATTTCCGAGTGATGATGGTTCGATAGGTCCGCATATGTCCGTATAGATTAGCTCCAGCGGTTTCTTCGCTCTTGAGAGAGATTATTTTGGAAAGGAGTATCGATGTTGTTTCCCTTCAAGACATCCTTGACAAATCTGATCGGGATGATTTATCACAGGTAGTCCTCTCACTAACTTCTTGGACGACATCATCCTCATTCCCAAAATTTATGTGGACGAGCCTCAAGTACCATAACCATGACTCGTCTTCAAAACACGCTTTCAAGCACTTTGCCATGTCGTGTTGAATTTTCAACATGAACAATCTATTATTTGACATTACCTTGGCTATCAACCTCCCTTCGGAATTCCTTAGGTACAAGCTTTAGCCCTTCATGTGCACGTCGTACCCTTTTTCGAGCAATTGCCCAATGCTCAAAATATTTGCTTTCATCCCAGGTACATAGTAAACATTTTCGATGAATTGGTGCCGCCATTCTTCAATCGAATGAGATCCTTCCTTTTCCTTGGATGGTGATTTTTGACATATCACCAAATGTGATATTTCCGACAACAGTAGTATTAATGTCAACGAACATGTGCTTCTCCCCGCACATGTGATTACTCGCACCCGAGTCGAGGTACCACGAAGTATTTTCTTCTTCGATTGACGCTTTAAATGCCAACAACGATTGGTCAGAATCTTTTTCGACAAGATGAGCCTTTTCAAAGTTAGACTCATTTCGGCACTCCGAAGCATAGTGCCCAAACTTGTGACAATTACAACATTCGACATCTCGCTTATTTTGATGACGATTAAATCCACCTCTTCCGCGAGTTCATGATTGACGAGGTTTCGATTGTGACTCTTCATTTTTGTATGAACTTTGTTCTTCTTGACCTCGTTCACGGCCATGACCGCGACCACGACCTCTACCACGGCCTCTCCCACGACCGCGATATCCAAAGCTACTAAATTTATGTTGGTCGGAATTGATCGTCATTGCTTGAAGAGATTTCTCGAATTCTGGTTCTCTCATTCATCTTTTTAATTTTTCTTCATCCACTTGTAATTTTCCGAGAAACTCATTCAAGTTAAGGGTCTCAACATCATTCGAATCTTCAATGGCTATTACAATGTAGTCGAATTTCTGCACAAGAGATCGAAGTACCTTTTCAACAACTCGCTTTTCTTCTAGCTTTTGTCCATTGCTTTCGAGTTGGTTAACAACAATCATAACTCTTGAGATGTAGTTGGATACTTCTTCGGATTCTTTCATCTTCAAGGACTCAAACTCTCCTCATAGTGATTGGAGTCGAACTTTCTTAACTTTATCGATGCCTTTGAAAGCATTGTTAAGAATATTCCACGCTTGCTCCGCAGTGGTTGCTTGTGAAATTTTCTCAAAATTGTTGTCATCCATGCCGAGTTGAATGATAGAGAGAGCTCTTTGATCTTTTACCTTGGCTTCCTTTAAGGCTTCTCTTTCGGCTTGGCTTAAAGTAGCGTGATCTTGTGAAAAATTATATTCTCTTTCAATGGTTTTCCAAACATCTTGTCCACCAAGATATGTCTTCATTTGAATGCTCCATCGATTGAAATTATCTTTCGAGAGCTTTGGAAATGAGAATGCTCCACTTGCAGCCATCGTCTTTTTAGAGAATCGAACCTTGCTCTTGATACCACTTTGTTGGAAAAAATGGGCTCAAAATAAATTGCAGCGGAAAAAATATAAACACTCTTGTTTATTCTCTCAATCACACAATTATTAAATGAACTCTCTTGTACAAAACTCATACTTTCAAATGAAAATTTACATGGCTATTTATAGGACTAAACTACATAAATGAAAAGACACAACTAATCATGTAAAGGCACAAAATATGAAAGGACACACATGTTCATGAATGGACACTATATCAAAAGTCACATCCATTAATTTAACCATGAATCTAGCTTATATATATTCTTCAACTTTCAACAATATTCCCCCAAGTTTTGATGAATGCCTAAAAACTCGTGTTCTAGGATGAAAGAATACCGAAGACCAAATTGTATGCTTGACAAATCATGTTTTATTAGTTGCAATGTAATATTTATGCTTGAGAAGTTACATTTTATACTATTTTAAAAAGCATATCAATGTTTTTTCATGCCCTATTTTCAACAGCTTAACCGAACATACATTCAAAATAAACATCAAAACACTACTGTTACTAGAAATGAAGAATACTATATTTTCATGTTAGCATATCGTTTGTTATACCTAAAAGGAGCAAGGTATAATTAGCCATGCATGCTATCTAAATTTGAAAGAAATGTTGTCAAATATTGATAATTTACACACACAACAAAATAATGAAAAACTAAATTCTGATGACAAAAAATGGTGATTCTTGCACTGAGATTTTCTATCCGTGAAATATAGTACAAACACATACTCCGTGAAATATAGTACACACAGCCAACAATAGAGAACAAAATCCTTTATTGAACTTACTTTCAATTCTTGATTATTAACACGCCCTGGATTATTCCCCATGTTGAGTTCCTATGGTGGTAACTGCTTCAGAATGTCAGAAATCGCGATGGGCTTGGGTTTTATGGGATTTTTTTGCCTATTCGCGTCTCAAAGGTAAGATTTTACAATTCAAGGGCTTCGAAATTTGGAAGTGGGCGAAAGTTTTGGGAATTCTGATTTAGGAAAAATGAAAATGGCGAGGATACCTGTGAAAAGTCTGAATTAAGTGAATGGGCCAAACGATATTTATCATTTACCATTTATACTATCACTAACAAGGATCGTGAGATCAGGGTTTTTTTATGATTGGTATTGGTTCCCAATTCCCACCCATGGATTGTACTTAGTCTTCAAGTAGCTTCCAATAAATAATTTAATTAAATAACTAACTAAATTTGAATGATGTTAATTCTCATTTTATTACACATATATTATACATAATTTATAAAAGCAATAAAAATATGTCCAAGAGAGGTAGAGAGAAATTTTAAGTCCATGTGTACGTGTATACATATTGGCCGAGATTTATTTTTCTTGGGAAAATGATTATGTCTTAATATTATTTTATCTTTATTGCCAAGTTTAATAGATATTAATTATTTAATAAATATTTGATATTTTTCATATTTGATATTTATATTTTATAATATAAATATTAAATTAGGATGTAATTCTATTTCCTTGAATTAGAATTTGTATATGTTCATTAGGGTTCAAAGGTAGTATCTGATTTTCTTACTAAGGAGTTATACTTGCAATATATTATGTATATCTTCTTTCCATCTTATTTTAGGTCTCTTTTACAAGCAAGGTGTGCTTATATAAAGTCGAGGATGTGCTGACAACACTCACCACAAATTAAAGATAAAAGACCAACAATTGAGAGTTGAAAGTGATTTATTTGAGCTGCCATGTGAATGTTGTTTACACCTACGATAACATCTTATAGTTTGAATTATTTTTATTCCAACATTTTTTTGTTAATATCCAATCTCATTACTACAAAACCACCCCTTTAGCATTGGTTCTTTTTACTAATATGCATCAAATCTACTACCGATGCATATTAGACCGATGCTAAAACCGCGAAACTTTAGGCATCGGTTCTACAACCGATACTAATAAATGACATAAGCTTCGGTTGTTTGACCCAAACCGATGCCTATGCATCGATTTTGGTCAAACAACTGATGTCTAATGTATAGATATAGGTATCGATTTTGTTTAAACAACCGATGCCTAATGTGTATATATACGCATCGGTTGTTTGACAAAAATTGATGCCTATGAATCAATTTTTGTCAAACAACCGATGCCTAATGTATAGATATAGGCATCGGTTTTGATTAAACAATCGATGCCTAATGTGTATGTATACGCATCGGTTTTGGTCAAACAACCGATGCTTATGTCAGTTACTAGCATCGGTTGTAGAACTAAACCCTACAGATATTAAATTCAATTCACATACTAAACACATATTAAGCTTAAGGATCATGCAACAAGTGCTTAAAAATTAAAAAGGATGTCGTAATTGTGACATGAGCGAGCTTGAGAATTAAGAGAATCAAGAATATTCAAGCCCAATCAATACATTAAAATTACAGATTCCCCAAAGTAAGCATAAAATTAACAGTATTTGATAAGATAAATTTAAACAGTTTCCGAATCAAAAGAAAATCAAGCATTCAAATGTAAGAAGACACAATAATAAGTTACAATAACTATAACCATAAGATCAAGAAAAATAAGCAAATTAGATGAATTTGAAAAAAAATGATTTTATTTATTGGAAACTTAGATGCGGGTAAACACATACCAAAACCTAATCACTACAAAAGTAAAACCTAATTAACAACCCAAACTGTAAAAGGTATGCCCCTGCCTCTTGAGAGTGTACACGATATCCATCGTCGTCATGGTTTTTCGGCGAGCGTGCTCCGTGTAAGTGACGACATCACATATGACGTTCTCGAGAAAGATCTTCAAGACACCATGAGTCTCCTCGTAAATAAGGCCGCTGATATGCTTGACGCTGCCTCTGCGAGCCAAACGGCAGATCGCCAGCTTGGTGATGCCTTAGATGTTATCCGTCAGAACCTTTCGGTGTCGTTTGGCTCCGCCTTTGCCCAAGCGCTTGCCTCCTTTTCCACGGCCTGATATTTTTTGTTTCTGCTAATGGAGAAAATTGGAATAATTTTCTTTTTTTGAAAATGTATGCTGATTTGGTGAAAAGAAATGTGGTAGCGGGATTATAAAGAAGACAAAACGCAAGAAGTAGGAAATGAATGTGGTCCGTTGGATCAAATGCTTCAGTTGACAGATATTGGTGGCAATCTGTTTCTAAGGCACGTTTCTAAGTACAAGAGGCAACTCTCCACCAAGTTTGGTGTCATTCCGAGTCCGTTTGGACAAGGAAATAAATAGGCGAAGATGGACAACTGTCCTGCGTGCGGGCAGGGCGGAGATGGTGTGAGCAGAGGGCCTTAGACTTGAAGATTTTTGAAGCTGTTTGGATGGGGACTTCTTGGGAGTATTAGAATGATCTCCACCACGTTTCATGGCTAGATGGTGTGAGCATAGGGCCTTAGACTTGAAGACGTGGTAGTGCAGTGTCATTGTCATAATTTCAGAATATTGCGAGGGCAATTCCTCATTCAAGAGAAGTCGGACGAGGCTGAAACTTTGTGGAGTTATGATGAAAGGTGTAAGATACTCTATGGCTCAAGCGGATATTGATTTAGATTTCGGACAAGGAAGATATCGCCTGTGTGCAACCTCGTCCGGGGCATGTCTAGTCACTTGACCTTGAATTTTTTTTCTAAGGCCTATTATAGGAGGGACAGGTGTTGGAGAGCTAGCTGCCACTCCCCCTCGTGCTGCGGGCACTAAGTGAGCAATGCCTTGAGGGCATATAGGGGCCTCCACGGGCTAGCTTTGGGCATCTCTAAGGGTGTCTAAGGTCCTCGTTTGGGTTGGGGACCGAACGGGCGGCGAATGCCAACGTTGGGCGCCAAATCTGGGGGGGTATTTAGGGAGTTCGCGTAAAATTATAACTAGGGCTTTCTTGTTATAAATATCCTGGTTGTGTAATTGTAACTCTATCTCAAAAATTATTATAATACAAACTCTTGGCTTGGTAGCGCCCCTAGACGTAATCAGAATCTCTCTCTGGCGAACTGGGTAAACAATTTCTTGTGTCATTTTTATTGCTTCTCTTTTTCATCATATTACTTCTAATCCTAACAACCAGTATCAAGAGCGAGGTTTAGTGAGAATATGATGGGTGACGGGAAATTGCCAATTGAGAAGTTTGACGGAACAAATTATGAGTTCTCGAAGATGCGATTCGAGGATTACCTGTACGGTAAAGATCTATATCAACCCCTGGGTACGAAACCAGAGTCCATGAAAGAGGATGAATGGAAATTGTTGGACAGAAAGGTGATGAGCGTGGTGCGCTTGTCGCTGTCCAAAAACATTGATGTCCACACAACTAAGGCAAAAAATACAAAAAAGATGTTCCAAGTTATTAGAGTGTACGAGAAGCCATCGACAGCAAACAAGATTCATCTTATGCGACGTCTTTTCAGCCTAAAGATGTTAGAGGGTACTACGGTTGCCGATCATCTCAACGAGTTCAACATGATACAAGCCCAATTGAGCTCGGTTGATATTGATTTTGATGATGAGGTCGAAGCCCTAATTTTGTTGTCCTCTTTACCAGAAAGCTGGAGTGGAACGGTCACCACTGTTAGGTATTCTGCGGGGAAGGAGAAGATGAAGTTTGGTGAAGTTAGAGATCTGATTATTAGTGAAGGAATTCGCAGAAGAGAATCGGGCATAACTTTAGGGTCAGCTTTGAGTATAGAGAATAGGGGGCGATCAAAATCAAAGGGTAAATCTAAT
This sequence comes from Phtheirospermum japonicum, assembly GCA_014905375.1. NCBI lineage: Eukaryota > Viridiplantae > Streptophyta > Magnoliopsida > Lamiales > Orobanchaceae > Phtheirospermum > Phtheirospermum japonicum. The sequence continues at coordinate 616,872 of BMAC01000657.1, read as the reverse complement.
CGAGGTAGATCAAAATTAAGGGGCAAAAGAAAGTCAAGAAAGGATAAGAGTGAGATCAAGTGTTGGAATTGTGATGAGTTAGGTCACTACCAGAACCAGTGCAAAGCACCATTGAAGAAGAAGGACAACAAATTAGCTAACATAACAACAGAAGATATTGCAGATGCACTTATCTTGAGTGTGAGCAGTCCATTAGAACCATGGATTTTGGATTCAGGTGCATCGTTTCATTCTTGCAGTAGTGATGAGGTCATGAAACAGTATACGTCTAGCAATTTTGGGGAGGTTTACCTTGTTGATGATGATCCTCTGAAAATTTTGGAAAAAGGAGATGTTCGGATCAACACTCCAAATAGCTCTATATTGCAGTTGCGTAATGTGAGACACATTCCTGGTATGAGAAGAAATCTACTTTAAGTAGGGCAGCCGGATGGCGAAGGTTATGTTATGACCTTTGGTTGTAGTAACTGGAAGATAAACAAAGGAGCCATGGCGATAGATTGAGGAAAGAAGGAGGGTACGTTGTATATGACAACTAGTACCAAAGATTGCATTGTTATTGCAGAAAAAAATTATGATGCGAATTTATGGAATTGTCGACTTGGCCACATGAGTGAAAAGGGGATGAAAGAATTGTGTTCGAATGGTAAGCTACCAGGCCTCAAGAAAATTGATGTTGGTTTGTGTGAGGATTGTGTCTTCAGTAAACAGAAAAGAGTTAATTTTTCGAAAGGTGGCAGAACCTTAAAGAAATAGAAGTTGGAGTTGGTACATGGTGACTTATGGGGACCAGTGCCAATAACATCCCTTGGTGGTGCATCATACTACATGAATTTCATTGATGATTCTACAAGAAAGGTATGGGTTTACTTTCTGAATAATAAATCTGATGCATTTGATGCTTTTAGAAAGTGGAAAGCCCTTGTAGAAAATGAAATAGGTTTGAAAGTAAAGTACTTAAGATCTGACAATGGAGGAGAGTACGAGCTTAGAGAATTCAAAGAGTGTTGTGCTACAAACGGAATTCGCATGGAAAAGACCCTGAGTGGAACCCTCAACAGAACGGAGTGGCAGAACGAATGAACAAAACTCTGAATGAGCGTGCCAGATGTATGCGGTTGAAGTCAGGTTTACCAAAGATATTTTGGGTACAGTTAACACAACTACATTCCTGGTTAATAGAGGACCATTGGTTCCTTTGGAGAACAACATACCAGAGGAGTCTTGGAGTGGTAAGGAGGTAAACCTAACTTATCTACGAATATTTAGTTGTGTTGCTTCTGCAGCTAGAAGTAAGTTGGATGCAAAATCTATTAAATGTACATTTATTGGAAATGGCGGTGATGAATTCGGTTATAAATTCTGGGATGAACAGAATCAAAAAATAACTCGCAGTCGAGATGTCATATTTAATGAAAAGGTTTGTACAAGAATATGATGGGTGCACCAGATGTTGAAAGTGCAGGTACTCAAGTTGTAGAGTTAGATATTTCTAACTCAGGTGGAGGCAAAGCAGTTCAGAATGACCAAGAGGTTGTTGAGACTGAGCTGAGAACACCACTAGTTCAGTTGCGAAGGTCTACAAGAGTGCGAGGATCACCAGATAAGTTAACACCATCAAATTACTACTTTTTGCTGACTGATGGTGGTGAACCTCAATGTTACGCAGAGGCTGCACATGGTAAGACCAGAAGCAAATGGAGGCTTTCCATGGATGAAGAGATGGACTCCTTGATGTCCAATGACACTTGGGATCTTGTTGAGCTCCCAAAAGGAAAGAAGGCGCTGCATAATAAGTGGGTCTACGGAATTAAAGACGAGGCTGATGTGAACAAGCGTTACAAGGCAAGGCTGGTTGTGAAGGGATTTCAGCAGAAATACGGTATTGATTATATAGATGTTTTTACTCCTGTTATAAAACTAACCACTATTCCTATGGTTTTGAGTATGGTTGCTACAGAGAACTTACTGTTAGAGCAGATTGATGTAAAAATAGCTTTTCTCCATGGTGATTTGGAGGAAGACATATATATGAACCAACCAGAGGGATACATGTTGAGAGGTAACGGCGACCTAGTGTGTAGACTGAAGAAGAGCTTTTATGGTTTGAAATAGGCTCTGAGACAGTGGTACAAGAAGCTTGATAAGTGCATGCTTGACATTGACTCCGTCGGATGCAATGCTGTCTATTGTTGCTACTTTAAGAGTTTTGATGATAATTACATCATATTATTGCTATATGTTGATGAAATTTTGATAGTAGGTTCTTGTACTCGAGAAGTGGATAGATTGAAGAAACAATTGTCAGAACGGTTTGTTATGAAAGAACTTGAAGACGCCAAGCAGATTTTGGGTATAAGGATTACTCGAGACTTTGTGGGAGGAAAATTGTACTTTTCTCAGGCGGAGTACATTGAGAAGGTGTTGAAAATATTCAATATGGAGAATGTCAAGCCAATGAGTATCTCTAGGTAGTCATTTCAAACTATCTAGTAAAGAGTCTCCTAGCAGTGATGAAGAGCGTGCCCACATGCAGAGGGTTCCCTACGCTTCAGCAATTGGTAGCATCATGTACGCGATGGTTTGCACAAGACCAGACATTTCTCATGCTGTGGGAGTAGTTAGCTATTTTATGAGCAATCAGGGCAGACAACATTGGGAAGTATTGAAGTGGATCCTTAGGTACTTGAGAGGTATCAAAGAGAGAGCCCTATGTTCTGAGGGCAAAGACGTTGAACTTGCAGGATACACTGATGCAAACTTAGCATCGAGCGACCTTGACAGAAGGAGAAATACTATCGGGTACGTATTTACTTTGGGTGGTACAGCGATATCTAGGCTTCTAAGTTGCAGAAGGTTGTGGCTCTATCTACCGCAGAAGCAGAGTATGTAGTAGTGACGGAGTCTAGTAAAGAGATGGTATGGCTGCAAAATTTCTTGGGTGAGTAGGGGAAAGAGCAGAAAAATGTTATCCTGTAAAGTGATAGTCGGAGTGCTATTTTCTTGGCTAAGAATCCAGCATTTCATTCAAGAACAAAGCACATTGAGTTGAAGTATAACTACATATGTTATCTCTTAGAGGAGAAGATCTTGCAGCTAGTAAAGATTCGTGGAATTGACAATCATGCCGATATGGTAACTAAGGTTGTGACCTTAGAGAAGTTGAAGCTATGCATGGCTTCAACTGGGATTGGAACTTGAGAGGAAGGCTTGGCGCTACTTAAGTTATGAGTTACGTTGAGAAGATGTAGAGATGGTTACATTCGACATCAGTCTCCAGGTGGGAGATTGTTGGGTTGTGGAGTCTGAATTACTGTACATCCAAGCCCTCGTTCACGGCGATCCAACTCGCTGGTGAGTTGGCGGGAGGTTTCAGGAGGGCAGGGCCCCCATGCCATCGGGGGTTGGCCCCCGAGCTGAATCTTTTGAGGGTATTTTAGGGAGTTCGCGTAGGATTATAACTAGGGTTTTCGTGTTATAAATAGCCTGGTTGTGTAATTGTAACTCTATCTCAAAAATTATTATAATACAAACTCCTGACTTGGCAGCGTCCCCAAACGTAGTCAGAATCTCTCTCTGACGAATTGGGTAAATAATTTCTTGTTTCATTTTTATTACTTCTCTTTTTCATCATATTACTTCTAATCCTAACAATGTGGTAGCGCGGGATTATAAATAAAATAAACGAAAGAGGTAGGAAATTGATAAGTCCAAAAAGTTGGGTTACCAAATATAGGGGGTACTAACCTCAAAATTGAGATCAGCGACCTGAAATAGATTCCAAATGCGTTACAACGACCTGCTTAGCCTTCAGTGATCCTTCTAGCGACCTAGCTGGTCCTGCATACCAGCGCCTCAGACGGCCGGATTTCGAGCCCGTTAAGGCCCTCCGACGCTTAAATTAATAAGAGAAATCAAAACACTCAACACTTCTCTTCAAATATAAAACAGTAATGCGATAAGGCAATATCGACTTCACCTATAATGATAGGTATACACCTCCTTTTATAGAGATAGGGGAAGTGCCCCTCAATCTAGGGTTACCTTCTCTAACCATAATTCCATAAATACTACAACTCTACAACCGACTCACAATTGGGATTATCTCCGTATGTTAAGTTCCCATACATAACAAATCTCTTTAACATAACAGGCCTGGGCCCATTATTCCTTTCATACAGTCCGCCGGGACCTCAAAATACCATCCATATTAGCCCTTTCGAGCCTAATATTCACAAAGCCCATGACTGAGCTAAAAGACGACGCCCAACTAAAGACATAAGAGGTCGCAACCCTATATGAGAACTCATCCTCATACTTCAGGTCTCTACTCCACAAACCAACTCGCTCACTTTTCCACTGAAACCATTCAGCTCGCTCACCTCCCAGAGGAACACCCTCTCCAGGAAATGAGGTCGCTTACCACAAATACACTCATATATCAAATAATATTAAGTACAGACATTTTAGTCCGTATCAGAAATGAATGTGGTCCGTTGGATCAAAGACTTCAGTTGACAGATATTGGTGGCAATCTGCAGCATGTTAGTTATGCTGTTATGAGCCGTCGATGAGGAGTAGACCAAGGGTGGTTGATCCTGTACTAATATATTGTGTGGATTGTGTTTTTAAGTTAAGGGTGTTCGGAGCTGGGAAATTTTGTGCCGGTAAAAGATCTAAACCCATTTTATATTTCTATATAGATAAAATTATGTTTTTACATGGGTTATTAATAGTTTAAAATTGATTTGTCTAAATACCAAATAGTTATCTTCTTTCTTTCAAACTCGTTATGAAAAAACAAAAATTTAGTTGAAACATTTAATGTGATATGTACTAAAAAAATAATAATAGTAATAATAATAATAATAATAATAAGAAGAAGAATAAGAATAAGAATTCCCTCAATTTATAAATTCCAAGTATAAAAGTTTTCTACCCAAAAAAAAATCGCATGTTTTGGAATTAATCTCCACCTTTTAATTTAAGATATATCAAAAACAATTTTTTATGTTAATTATAGGCATCGGTTGTGTTGACTAACCGATGCCTATGTATTTTAATGAAAATTTGGATTTTTTTTTATTATTATAGGCATCAGTCGTATCTAAACAATTGATGCACATAAGTTTTCTGAGACTATTATAGGCATTGGTTGTTTGGTAAAATCGATGCATATAACTTTTATTTATTACAATAAAAAAAACCGCGCGACCATACGTATCGGTTTTTGCTTAACAACCGATGCTTATAACTTTTTTTCTAATTATGAAAAAGACCCCGCGCGACATTAGGCATCGGTTGTTTACTACAACTGATGCCTATACCCTCGTTCCAATGACGTTTTTTGTAATATTGTCTTGTGATTGTAGATTCTTGATTCTGGAATAGCCCGTACCGATTTTGTTATTTACTCTTTAAGAGTTGTTGTTATATTTACTTAGTAGATTACAATTATTTGTAATTGTTGAAATGAAAGTTTAGTGAAGACTTTTTTCCATGTTGGCGCGTCTATAATAATAATAATATTTCTTATGGAAAAAAAATATAAAGCACTGGCTCTTATTTTCCGCTGATTATTATTTAGACCCTGTACAAACACACGCATTTTATTTTTTTATTTGTGAATTCGAGGCCTGCACTTCATTCAAGAATAATCTAAGCGATCTTTGTCTCACTCTTCGAACTGCACGCCCAAGATCTATGATTTGTGCTTTTCTTTCACTTTACTTGAGGATTCTTCAATTGGGTTTCTTCGATCTTTAGATCAATTTATGTCTTTTAATTTTAATTTTGTCTCATTTTTTTTTGTCTGCTCACGCAATTGGCGATAGATAGGAATTATTGATCTTATAATGGGTTGTCTAGAAGTAATCTTTAGTAGGGGTATAAAAGAATAGAGCATTGGGTGAAATGCTCATGTTTGTACTCGTTTATAGCTCATTCGTGTGCATTCTATTAGTTAAAAAAAAAAATAAATGACAAAATTCAAAGCTTGTTTAATAAACAAACAATGTTATAGCAACTTTATGCTCATTTATTAAGAGTTCATGAACAAGATCATTTGTTAATGTTCGTGAAAACCTCCATAATAGCTCGATTATGACTCATTTAATAAGAAAAGTAAGAAGTTGAGATTTATATATAAAAAAATCAATTACTATGATAGTAATGTTCCTTATTATTCTTATATTGCTTACAAATGGGACCATACAGGTAAAACAATTAATTTGTAAGGTGCTAGAAAGCAAAAAGACTTGTCTACCATTTCAAACACTATATGTTGCATGTGCATGTTCAGTTTTATTTTTTATCTATTTGTTTATAATGAATAATACTTAGCAATTGTTAACGAACAGCTTAACAAGTCGATTAATGAACATGTTCGAAATATCTTCACAAAGATATTCACATAGCTATAATAATTAATGAATCGATCTTTAACAAAGTCTAGAAACTCTTAACGAGTTTGAGCCGAGCTCGAACAAAACAAAGAGTTAACGAGCAATTAACGAACATAGCAAAACTCCGCTCTGTTTTGGTTTTTTTACACCGCTTATCTTTGGTGGAAATGGATGTGATGTAGCCACTTTCTTTCACTTGAAGTCTATTTTCAGGTTGTTAGGGAAACCAATTCAAGTTATCAGTATATGACCTCAAGAACTAAGCTTTCAGTATTTAGAATATGTGTGAGCATTGCATATCAAATTGATCAGTATAAGACCTCACAAACTAAGCTTTATGTAGCGAAAATGTGTGTGGGCATTGGTATTTTTCATTCCTCGTAAAGACTCTACCATTTTTAGCTTTAATTATGAGGTTAGGGAACAAGAGTTTGTGCACAAGTCTTGTTTTGTATTTAGTTTTATGTGTTTTATTTGTATTTTCATGTATTTTTGTGTGTTTTATTTGTATTTTATTTGCATTTTTTTTATCTTAATTTGTATTTTCATACTTGTTTTGATTTTGTTATTTTGCATGTTTTTATCTCATTTTTAAAATTTAGTTTTAATTTGTCCAAGGTCAATGGTTAAACGTAAGTCAGGCTGGACTTTATAATTTTCAGGTACATTTTTGCAAAAACACGATACAAAAATCGATCAAAATGGTGTCGAGTCAAAAATTGAAGAAATGACGAAACCATTCGATCAAAATGGTGTCGAGTCAAAAATTGAAGACATGACGAAACCATGATGGGCACCGCCAGATTTCTGAAACACTGATCACTTATTTAGCACGCCTGCAAGAATACGAGAGCACCCATTGAGGACATGTACACGCGCCGATACACCAGTGTCAGCACCCGATGTTGGAGAAAAATGATTTTGTAAGTTATATTTTGTAAATTCTTCTCAATATTCCACAAATGGAAAGTTCATTATTTTCGAAAAATGAGCTTCACATTCTTAATCTAAGTTGCGAGTAGATGAATGTGGTATATTCCCTTTCATAAATCCGTGTTTGGACGAGTGAGAAATCAATGACCAAAGTTGGACATTTGAGAAGTGAATTTGGAAGTTGAAGAGATAGTGGATTTCCATTTAAAAAACGAGGAGTCTCATATAGGAAGTAGACCCATTGATAGATATATATATATTAAATGAAGTAAGATGGACATTGGTTACAAGTTGAGTGAGGATGAGACACCCCATGCGCGCGCCCACCACTTGCCTACCCGCCCGCCTGGACAACTGACATGGCTCGGGCTCGCGCCACGTGGTTCGTGGATCATGGATCATCCCAGTTAGGTTTGGAACTTATGTTTTGATCCTTTTCTATAATCTTTCAATTATTTCTTGTTGAGTACGACTAGGAGTTTGACTTGTATCAGTAATCCTAATTCATGCGAATTACTTCCTTGTTTAATGATCATCTCTCAACTATAAATACTACTCTCTATGTTGTGTAAATTCGTACACAAGAAAATCATCAGCATATATATACATCCTATATTTTCCCTGCCTGCCTCACGCATCATATAGTTCGCAGTTAAGGTTTTGATCAGTTGTCTGCCTAGTTCTCGTTCACTGGGGTGACTGAATTGACTGCTCATTCCAATATTATTGTCGTTGTATCTTATGAGGTTCGTTACCATAGATCCGTGAGCACTGCGTACATGGCTATAAGGATCTTAAGGAAAGAGTTCACTCGCCTAGACATTTTTCCTTTCTCTATTTTTATTCGTTGCTATTTATTTGTAATAGATCTCTATTAGTCTGAATTATCCCCACTATTATCCCAATTTTATTATTGTATCCTTAATACCTGACACCATTACGCCTAAAACAAAGCATTAGGCACTCGAGCACTTTATCGGTATGTCATGGTGATGCTTGGAAAAATTAAAGTGCCTTTGAGAGTTACCCCTCTCAAAAGCATGCTGACACAAGTGTAAAATTAGAAGGTCTATGGTTTTAAAAATAAGGATCAGATTTACGATGTTGTTAATCAATGTTAACAACACTAGTTAACAACATCGACTAGAATAACGTAAAGTTATGCAGCGGAAATTTAAAAAGAGAACACGATTAAACAAATTCAGTTCACAAGTAAATACTTGAGAACTTGGGTGTACAAACCCGAAAACTATATTACTTTCACTTCACGTTCAATACACAATATAAAGTAATATATTAAAACTAAATATCAAGAAACTTGATACTAAATACTTGTTGCCGGAATGGCAAGATCTTCTCCGTTGGTCACGCAACTTCAAAGATCTTGTTTATCACGATAGTTGGCTCCAAGTAACTCTATCGTGTTCTTCTTCTCTTGTGCATCTTCCTTGCGTCTTGCGTCGTGTGTTCTCTCCTTGAATTTCCCGTGCGTAAAAATCCTTCTCGAAAAGTCGTGAATGTAAGAGTATTGAAGGTGTCCTCTTCTCTTGGCTTTGTCTTGTCTTAAATAGAAGAGTCCTAGAGTCCTAAAATTGGTAGATTCCTAAAACCAAATCCTAAACACAATTTAGAAATAATTAAAGTCTTGTATACAAACTAGGAAACAAATCTAGAGTCCTAATTTTAGTTCCCTAATATATTTTGGGCTTAAGAAAGGCAAATAACTAAATAAGGAATTATTCCCAAGAATAAAATACTTAACAACAAGCATACCTAGGTTTGTCGGCACACCATTACGGCATCGTCTCGTCAGAATAAATAGCACCCGACATACCACGCCTGCACCCCTAGGCATGAAGACACGCCAATGGAGACACCATTCGGTCATGGCGCCTAACACCATCGCAGCACTGTCTTTCCCTGTCGCCATGCTGTGCCGTCACTTTCGTCACAAAGTAGCATCGGGAATTTAGGTCGGGAACCCTTTGTGTGTGTGTGTGATTTCAATCCACAAAAAATGATCTTCTTATTACCTTAGTTTAAAGAGATGCTTTTTGATATTTGTTAGCTTTCTCTCAAAGTTTTCATAAATTTAGGATTTTAATTCCTTGTTCTTGAAATTTACTTGGGATCTCAAGCTTGGATGTTAATTTCTTCCTTTGAATTTTAATAAGCTTTCTTAATTCCCTTTTATTTGCTTTATTAATTGCTTTAATTGCTCCATAATTGTTTTGGTTTTCAAAAAATATTATATTAATACTTTCACTTTTGATGTTTTTACTTGTTTTTCCTATTTCATGCATACATTATGCTAAATTATGCTAGGCTAGATCACTTTATTAGGGCTTTGATGGATTGATGTAAGTACCCAAGCATGTTTGTGCATTAATCAAATATGTTCACTCTAATTCGATTTATTTGCTTGTTAATTAAATAGTTTGGTTAACCTTAATTTAATTTTAAACATGATTTATATCTTGTCGAATAAAAATCCAAATAGGGGTAGATATGGGTTTCATGGTGATCTGATCTAGTCAATGCCCCCAATTGTTCATCATTAATTTCTTAGTAAATCATGGAGACGAATTCTTAATGCCCCTATATCACCTTTAATTCTCATTTCCAATCACTTTTTATAATTAATTTCCTTTATCGCCTTTTTTTAATTTGCTTCATTTATTGATTTATTTTAAAGTGCTTTCGCCTTTTAATTATTTTTTAATTTTCATCTTTAATTTGTTTCCTATGAGAGCTTAAATCTTATAATCTTGGTCTTCTTTGAGAGAATTGACGTGATTCACCTTAACACTCTATAACTGCTATGTACTCTTTCGGACATATCTCAAAGGTGTTCGAGGATGGATTAATATTTTGGCAGAGTTGTGGATTAAGGTTATAATTTTTGTGATTCTTGTGTTTATTTTTTGTATTTCAAGATTTAAGGTTTTTGTTTTTTTTTTTTTTGCTTATTTTTCTTATATTTACGTTTTTACTTCTTTTTTTTCCCCATCATTGCGTTCTATTTATTTGTTTGTTCTTGTGCAAAGTAAATGAACGTGCATACTCTAGGTTCTTATTCTTGGTCATAGATGTTACTTTGTCTATGGGAAATCATCAAAATGCTCCCAATGTTCACTGCTCAGCCTCGTGGAACTATCTGTTGGAATAAGTTACAATAATACAAGCACAAAACTGAAAAAAAAAAATAGAAAAACAGAAAACAAATAATATCGAGTCGAGTAAGCACTCTGTCCGCAAGACGAAATAGCCCCGGTAGTGTCCTTCGGTTTTGGCTATTCGTCTCCAAAGATGAAACGACTTCGTCTCTGGTATTACAGCACCGTAAATACCAGAGCTCCGGCGAACTGGAAGAAGACGAACCGAGCTATGAATTGATATGTTGAATATGAGTATGTATGTATGCTGTTCCAGTTGTTCAGGTGTTTTATGCGTATGGAAAGTGAAATGAACTGCAGCTTCTCACCCTTATATAGGGATTTTCAGGGAAGGTAACAGCCTGAATGTCATAAAGACATTCAAAACGTCTGACACCTGACAGCATGAACCTGGACAGGTTCAGCGTGTCTATTCAAACGCAGCCAGGTGTTTGGTCAAAGTAACGTCCATGCAATAATAAATAGCATGACGTTTGACCTGAACGGTCAGGAGTTACAAAATTTGATTCAGGTGTTAAACCCGCACGTGGCTAAAAAGTTAGCTAGGGTTGAACCAGAACCCGAACCCCACACGGACCATCACAATCGGACCAGCCAATTCGGACCAATTGCCCAAGACCCAAGTCCCAGAGCCCAGGACCCAGGATCGAGGTCCGAGGTCCAGGTCCGGGTCCGGGACCGGGCTCGGGCTCGGATCCGCCGAAGGCGGACTGGCGAACCCAAGTCGAATAGCCCGCGTGAGTTTCGTTTACACAAAGTCCACACAACCCACTGGGCCCACTTGATGTCCAATCATTAATAGTTAAACACTTTTAAACTCCCTTCCACATTGGATAACTATCAATGTGGGATAAACGATAAGGCTTAAAAGCACCTATCCAACTTCCAAACACCATTTCTCACTCACCAATAAATGGAATTGAGAAATTAAAAAGGCTATAATTATCTACACGACACGTAGAACAAGCCTATACAATTCGTTAACATGAATTATCGCTGTACCAATTAATTAGAATAAATCTAATTTACAATCTTTAATTAGAATAAATCTAATTATTAACAGGCGCTGCGGTTATGACGATATCAGAGGTGGAGGCGGATATTAGATTGTGATCAATTTGTTGAGGAGGATCGCTAGAAGCGTGCTCGCCGGCGGCGGAGGTAGTCGCAGCGGTTATGACGGCATCAGAGGTGGAGGCGGATATTAGATTGTGACCGACTTGTTGAGGAGGATCGGTAGGAGCGTGCTCGCCGCGGGGAGGGCGGAGGTAGGCATGAGATTCGGTTCCACGACGTGCTCCTCGGGGATTTGGTCGAACTCGCACGGAACTGGAGCGTGTGAAGAGCCGCCGCCGGCGAAGGTGGAAGCGAACGCAGCCGTGAGATTCAGATTCTGCTCCGTCGAAGCCTTGACGTGCTGTTCGATTTGATCGAAGTCATATGGAGGCGTGTCAGGTGGCTTGTATGATGCGTCGTTAAATTCGTATGTAGGCGTTTCAGTAGCAGAGCGTGAGGAGCCGGCGACGCTTTGTTGGATAGGATTCGCGGAAGTGGTGGCGGAGGTAGGCGGAGGCAGTGTTGACGTGGAAACATTTTGGTCCTCGACTGTAAGGTTCCGTTTCCATGACGTGCTCCTCGGGGTTTTGGTCGAATTCGCACGGAACTGGAGCGTCTGATGATCCGCCGCCGGCGAAGGTGGAAGCGGACGCAGCCGTGGAGATTCAGATTGTGCTCCGTCGACGCCTTGACGTGCTGTTCGATTTGATCGAAGTCATATGGAGGCGTGTCAGGTGGCTTGTACGATGAGTCGTTGAATTCGTATGTAGGCGTTTCAGCTGCGGCATGTGATGAGCCGCCGGCGCTTTGTTGGAGAGGATTCGCGGAAGTGGTGGCGGAGGTAGGCGGTTGGTCCTCGACTGCGAGAATGAAGTTGCCGAACGCAGGAGCTTGAGAATGTAGTGGCGATCGCGATCGTGAAATTGTCTGGATCTACGTCCTCGCCTGTTTCTTCTAGATTCAGGTTTTCCACTTCGTTGAGCGTCGGCGTCGCCGCATTTAGGTCATCTTCACAGAGGAGTACGTCTAGCTCCTGGTTGTACGCATTGACGGAAGCTTGGAGCGGTGGTGGTGCGGCGGAGGAAGCTTGGAGCGGTGGTGGTGTTTCGCCTGCATTTTTGTTTGGGGTCTCTGACATTGCAATTTAAGTTTTTTCTTGAGCTCGGAAAGTGAGTAAACTGCTCTGACTCGACTTCTCCTTTCCATTATATATAGGCCGCGAAACAAACTTGCAGGAAGCAATGGCCCGAGCTTGATGA
>BMAC01000657.1:575659-603514 GCA_014905375.1 Phtheirospermum japonicum | reverse complement strand
AGATTTGATAAACGTTTTATTGCATTTAGATTAACGTGGCCTAATCTACAATGCCATAAACTAGAGCACTCAGTCAAGTAAAAGGAATCAGAAGCAATTTTATTAATGACTGGTTTTGGGCGTATCGCCATTACACTCAGTTTGAACAAACCATCCGTAAGGTAACCCTTAACCAGTGGTGTTCCAAACTTAGACAGTACAAACTTATTAGCCTTAAATACAAGTCTAAAGCCACGACTAACTAGTATTGAACCAGAGACTAAGTTCTTCCGGATGTCCGGAACGTGCAGCACCTCATTCAGAGTGATCTCCTTGCCAGAGGTCATTTTCATCACAACCGTACCAGTACCAGCAACTTCTGAAGAAGCTTGATTACCCATGTTCAACTTCCTTCCCTCACAAGGAAGGTATTTGGAGAACAAGCTCCGATCAGCACACACATGGGCGGTTGCAGCAGTGTCGATAAACCATTGACCACGGTTCTCGATCATGTTAGCTTCTTCAATGATAACCGCAACGAGGTCATCATTAGTCAGCTCTCTCTCGGTAATGTGTGAACTTTGCCTAGCCTTCTTTTGCTTTGGCTTGCGGCAATTCTTAGACATGTGTCCAGGATAATTGCAATTGTAGCATTTGCCTTTGAACTTCTTAGAAGAAGGAGCTTTAGGATTCGAGTTGCCGGGACGCGGCCTTTTCTTCGAGTTCTCACCTCGTTCAAGCAAATTCACCCGAGGTTCATCCGAACTTTTCGGATTCTTGTATTGAGTACCGAACTTCGGATTCAATTCGTACTTTTCGGATAACGTCTTCAAGAGACATCGCCTTTCGTTTGTGTTTGAGGTACGTCTTGAAGTCTTTCCAACTTGGTGGAAGCTTGTCAATCATGGCAGCGGCCGTGAAAGCATCCGGGAGAATCATCCCCTCGGCGTGGACATCATTCACCAGCATTTGGAACTTTTGAACTTGTTCCATAACCGGGCGAGAGTCCACCATCTTGTAGTCCATGAAGTTCGTGACTACAAATTTTCTAGTTCCCAGCCTCGTCGGAACTATATTTTTTCTCAAGTGCCTCCCAAATTTTCTTGGAGGTCTTTATATCCGAGTGCACATTACTCAGGCTATCCTCTAGGCTACTTAAAAGAAAACTTTTACATAGATAGTTCCCATTGTGCCAATTATCATAGGCAGCATGGACATGGAAACTGGTCTCGTCCTTGTCCGGAGTAGGTGGTTCATCTTCCTTCACGAAGTTGGCGAAACCAAGCATCGTGAGGTAGAACATCATCTTTTGTTGCCACCTCTTGAAGCCTTCCCCATTATATTTTGGAGGCTTCTCCGCCGCGGGCATGATCCGAGAGGAGTGCACCGGCGCATTCATCGTTGGTACAAAAGTCCCCACCGAACCCGTTGAATGGGTATTCAAAACAGTAGAATCTGTTTGGGGAGCAGTTGCAAACAAACTCGGAACCGAAGTTCCCGTCATCCCAATGGGATGGGTCACAGCCGGAGCTGACATCGTTTGGACCGAAGTCCCTATCCCAATAGGGATCGTTCCTACAGCCGAAGCTGTGGATGAGTTCGACTGAGCCATGCACTTCGTCAACGTCTCGATTAAGAAATCGAGTGTTCCTGGGTTGAGAATGATCTCATCCTGAGTGGTGTTCAAGATTGGCGTAGATATGCCAATCGTCGTGGTGTTCGTGACTGCGGGGGCAGTGTTCATCGCCGAGGTAGTAGAGGTGATGGCCGGAATAGCGTCGCTCGTCGGAGTGCTTGAGGTTGACATCCTTTTCCAGTATTAGGGATTACAGAAAAATAAAATTACAGAATATATTTCGTCTTGCGATTGTTGGAATAAGTTACAGTAATCCGAGCACAAAACTGGAAAAAGAAATAGAAAAACAGAAAACAAATAATGTTGAGTCGAGTAAGCACTCTGTCTGCAAGACGAAATAGCCCCGGTAGTGCCCTTCGGTTTTGGCTATTCGTCTCCAAAGATGAAACGACTTCGTCTCTGGTATTACAGCACCGTAAATACCAGAGTTCCGGCGAACTGGATAGAAAATGGTGTGAGTTACGTAAGAAATAAAAATTAGCCCCGGTAGTGCCCTTCGGTTTTGGCTATTCGTCTCCAAAGATGAAACGACTTCGTCTCTGGTATTACAGCACCGTAAATACCAGAGCTCCGGCGAACTGGAAGAAGACGAACCGAGCTTTGAATTGATATGCTGAATATGAGTATGTATGTATGCTGTTCCAGTTGTTCAGGTGTTTTATGCGTATGGAAAGTGAAATGAACTGCAACTTCTCACCCTTATATAGGGATTTCCAGGGAAGGTAACAGCCTGAATGTCATAAAGACATTCAAAACGTCTGACACCTGACAGCATGAACCTGGACAGGTTCAGCGTGTCTATTCAAACGCAGCCAGGTGTTTGGTCAAAGTAACGTCCATACAATAATAAATAGCATGACGTTTGACCTGAACGGTCAGGAGTTACAAAATTTGATTCAGGTGTTAAACCCACACGTGGCTAAAAAGTTAGCCAGGGTTGAACCAGAACCCGAACCCCACACGGACCATCACAATCGGACCAGCCAATTCGGACCAATTGCCCAAGACCCAAGTTCCAGGCCCAGGCCCAGGCCCAGAGCCCAGATCCTAGGACCCAGGACCCAGGACCGAGGTCCGAGTCCGGGTCCGGGTCCGGGACCGGGCTCGGATCCGCTCGGCTCCGCCGAAGGCGGACTGGCGAACCCAAGTCGAAGAGCCCGCGTGAGTTTCATTTACACAAAGTCCACACAACCCACTGGGCCCACTTGATGTCCAATCATTAATAGTTAAACACTTTTAAACTCCCTTCCACATTGGATAACTATCAATGTGGGATAAACGATAAGGCTTAAAAGCACCTATCCAACTTCCAAACGCCATTTCTCACTCACCAATAAATGGAATTGAGAAATTCAAAAGGCTATAATTATCTACACGACACGTAGAACAAGCCTATACAATTCGTTAAAACGAATTATCGCTGTACCAATTAATTAGAATAAATCTAATTTACAATCTTTAATTAGAATAAATCTAATTATTAACACTATCAATCCGGTAGTCAATAGACATCGCACCCTTTTGGCTATGATTATTATGATCTAGTATACATTATAATTTTTTGGTACTTGCTCCATAAGAATGTACTCCCTCCAGTTCAATTTATATGTCGTTTTAGTGTTCAGAATTTGTTTCAATTAATTGACGTTTTAGTTAAAAAATTTATTTTTCTTCCGCAAATATCCCTATCCCATAAAACTCTCTTTATCTAATCATTATGATAAAGCTTTATCACATCAATCGCTTCCACTCCCCCATATACATCTGCCGCCATCCACTCCCCCATATACATCTGCCGCCATTTTTCTTGGAGAAGACAAGATTTTCCCTCTTTTTTTCTTTGCCTAAAACATATGGAGGAGCACGTATATTTATATGGTATTAAGAGAAAAAATACTTCAACAAAATTACAACCATGAACATGAATGCAGAGAAAGAAAAATCAGAAAAAATCAGGACCCCATATATAAATTTGAAGAAAATCATGTGGGTGTGAACGCAAAGCAAAAACAATCAAAGGAATCGAATATCATGAAGCCATATCTTGATCATCGAATTGATTTGAACAAACTCTACTATGAGGGAGAGCCTGGTGAACACAAAGAGATTCGATAAGGAGTTTTAACAATGTTGAAGATTTGTCTTCCAGATTATTTTTAAAATCGATTGATGGTAGAAAGAATTTGATATCCTATTTTGGTCCACTTCTTTTTTCTCTCAATGGTTGGTATTAATTCCAAATTATTTGTGTTTCAATTTAAAGAGGAAGATGAAAGGTATGGGAGTATTATTTTTTATTTAAGAAAGGTGCGCACGAGGTGAGACGGAAGGTGAAAAGAGAGCATTAATATGGACAAATTAGTCTTTTTTATACCTTTCTTAATAAGTGTGTTTTAGTCCCAAACGACATATAAAATGAACCGGAGGGAGTACTCTCTAAAATCCCTCTTTATTTTACTCATTTTATGTGCAAGGTATTAAGCGTGGGGGTTCCTTTTTTCTCGGCCAAATATTGTTATTTCGATGATGATATTAATAAAATGGCAAATAATTATGTTAGGCTAGATTGACGGGTCATAGCTCGTTAGGCTATCTGACCCGATTTTATAATGTATTAATTTTTGTACTATGATGTATTGGTTTTCGTACTCAAAAGTATTGATTTTTCATAAATCTCAGACCCGTGATGTATTAGTACTATGATGTATTGGTTTTTCACTATAATGTATTTACTTTTGTTCTATTATGTATTGGTATGAAATTTGGTCTAACGGATGATCCGTTAGTCCGTCCTGACAAGAGTGATGCCCTAATAAAATATACCAGGACCTTAGACCCCTGCCAATAGTAATTTTACTTTTAGAACGGGGCTTTTAATTAGTAGGTTTGAAACTGCCAAACAAAGTGTGCAACCAAGTGAAGGGAGGCTACGTTGACAGGATGACATTCAAGAGTCGACATCAATGTCTTAATTTGTGCAAGTCCACAATTAACAGATTCAACAACTACCACTCTAAAGAAGTCGACATCAATTGAACATCACAAGTTGATAGTCAATTCATTGTGAATTATTAGTATACGTTTAGGAACTTAGAAATTAGAGTTAGTAGAGAGAGAGAATGTACAAATTTTCAGATTTTGGGAAGTATTATTATCCGTGAGAGTAGAGAGAGATGAGATATAAGTTTGATTAGCATGAGGTTTTATGAGATTATCAGCAAGCTATGTTTCTATGCAGATGTAGAAAAGGTGTACACCCTTATTTCCAATATAGTCTCTAGTAAAGTGATATCTCACTTCAATATGTTTAGTCTTTGAGTCTGCATTTTGTGTGATGGAGATGGTGTTAGTGTTATCACACACTGACTTCCTTAAATTAAATTAAATAGCCAGGTAGTTGCTGCTTCATATAGATGACCTCTGAACATCAACTTCCAATAACTAGGTACTCAGTTTCATCAATAGAGGTATGATACGATCAAAAAGATTGGTGCTTCAAGAATAGGGGGTACTGACCTCAAATACGAAATCAACGACCTAACAGACCTCCAGAAATTTCCTGGTGACCTGATATAACTCCAAAAGGCTCCTAGTGACCTGTATAACCTGCAAAACAGAACTCAAACCGGGCGGCCTCGGCGTAGGCCCTCCGATACTTAAGTTAGATAGTGTTCGAGAGAGATATACGAGAACTCAATAGTGCGCAAGAATTAAGAGATAAGAGACGTGTTCAGAGAGCGTGTTCCCAATCTAGGGTCATCGTCACCTGTATAAGATCTCGCCTCTCCTAAAGAATAGCTCATAAAGGAGAGGTCACCATAAATCCATCCATAATAATTAGAGATGAGAGAATTATTCGTAAAGAGATAACAATGTGAGCTCCATGATAGAGAGAGCATGAGATCAGTTATGAGAGTTATGAGAGAGAGAGATATTAACCTTGTGAAATAAGGGTCTGAATCCCCTATTTATAAGATTATTGAGACTTGTCCACCAATCAATAGGATTTCTTCATAAGGTGAGATTAAATCTCCAAATTATACTCAATCTCCATAATTAGGAAATATCCTCATATTAGAATTCTTACTTCCCATAATTCTATAATAAACATAAAACCTTATTACCATATATGTCGGGACCTAGAACCTTCCATCCTTACGTTACTTTCTTACCATATATAACCAAGCCGACATTTGATGTCGTATCAGCTAGTCCCCCATATTCTAGTTGATTGAGGTACGAAATCACGTAGAATATATAAAAAATAAAGACAAAAAGCCATAAATTCTTTATTCGACCCAAAACAGATCAACCAAAACATCATTCTATACCATTAACCATAGCCATGAAGTATTACTTAAGCATTGCCTTATAACCATAAACCATTTCGTTAGTCCGCCGGGACCGTATACCATAGTCCATATTAGCCCACCAGGGCCCAAGATTGTGTTAATCATAAAGCCCAGCTCTCAATACCGAGCTGTTATAATATAATTTACATGATAAGAGCTCGCCACCTCGCATAAGAGCTCGCCACTCCTATACATCAGGTCGCTGCCCTCCAGAACAGCTCGCCCTCCTCGCAGAAGGATTGCACCTTCTAGAAGAAGAGGTCGCTTACTAAATTCACACAATACATGCATGTTCACTGACCTAAGATAAGGTGGTTGAATGAAATCACCATACACCAGACCAGGTAGAACTATATAAGACCACATATGACCAATAAAAACCATTCAGTCCTCCAAGTTTGAATAATTTGTAACAAATAAAACATTTAGACCATGCACAAACCAGGTCACATGAACCTAATAAAATTTGACCGTAGACGACTAAGACAACTACTTTGTCCCCTAGGTTATCGCAATAAGGCAATACAACCAAGTTACTTCAAACATTAAGTTCCCCATTTTAAAGTAATGCAAACAAGGTAGCACAACTAAGTCGTATCGAACTAAGACTAAACAAAGCATACGATGCAAGCAGAAAACTAGTAAGTAAAAACACCATATAACCACATAAACTATACCACATTCAAAAGAACATAATCAAAGCCGTAAAGAACGTGTAAGTCAAACATGCTCTTCACATAGACTTCAAACAAAGCATCCAGGAATATGTTAATCAAATATATTCAAACGATAAAAATCGTAAAGAAAATGTAAATCAAACATGCTCTCTACAACAAAGGATATGTAAGTCAAACATATCCCTTACACATCTCTCCATCCATCCATTGCCGACCTGATGAAAGCGTCGACGCGTGACCATATAAAGGGAAGACGACCTAAAGCGTTGAGGCTTTAACCATCGCCGACCTAATGAAAGCGTCGGGTTTTAACCACAAAAACCACAAACCATCGCCGACCTAATGAGATTGTCAGCCCATAACCATGTTCATAAACCATTTCCAACCTAACGAAAGCATTAGCCCATAACCATGTCCATAAACCATCGCCGACCTAATGAAAGTGTCAGACCATACCATTTCCATAACCGTAAAGTCATGTTTTGTTCTATGTAATGAGGCCGAAATCTCTCATCGAGACCGTAATGAGGTCGCTGAGACCGTAGCTAAGATCGTAATAATAAAGGTGAGGTCGCAGACTAAGGTCATTGCTGATAATAAATCTGAGGTAGCAAGAGCAAAGCTGAGGTCGCGAGAATAAAGTTGAGGTCGCAGAGAACATTTTAATCAAACATATTATTCACAACTTAGATCATAAAACCCTCAATCCATAAACCATTGATTAATATGACGTAAACCAAACTTGCGACCAGACCTTAACCATTTAAATTGAATCACACACCATAATCATTTAAACCGAACTAAATAAATTTTATCAAATCAAGTAAACCATATTAAATAAACCAATTCATGTCAACTAAGCAAATCATATAAGATGAAATAAAACAACCAGTTCCTCATATCACACCAAATCAACCAAAATAAATCAGATAAACCCATATAAATCATGTTTAAACCAAATATACCATATACCTGATGATACCATACCAAACCATATAAATCAGATAAACCATACCAAACTACCCCATATAAATCAAATAAATCAGTTAATTCCTCATGTTTCAGCTGATAAAAAATCAAGTAAGGTAGATAAAGAATATAGAAAACCCTCCATTTTACGAGATTTAAACAAGCGTACCTGATACGTAGTGATATTGATGCCATAGAAAAAATTTACCTCTCCTTTAATATCCAAATGCGCTACCTTTTTATTTTCAGGTAGAAAAATTCCATGATCCAATCTCTTTGAATATCTGGACACGCGATCTCATCGCGTTTGGTTGAATTGACCATCCCCGGGTTAAATTCCATGCAACACATAAATTAACCATCAAAATTAATACGAACTAAACAAGTAGACCTTCACTCAATCCGTTAGTATACGATCATAAAAATAACCGATAAGAAAGATGTGAGCATCTCAACCCTTACTCGCGCCCATAATTATTAAATTAACCTTTTAGGCTCAATTAATCCTCCATGAACCTATACATCAAAACACATATAATTGCTCCACTCTGTGAGGCGAGCTGGAGGTAGGCCTCAGGCCAACTTTCGAAACCTTTCTTAATCACATATAATTGCTCCGCTTTGCGAGTTGGAGATAGGCTAATTTTCAAACCATTATTATAAAAAAGTTTAATTTGTCCCCCTAATAAATTGTATTATCGCGGTCAATTATCTAAAAGTTATAATTAAATATAAAACTTATCTTAAATATTGGTGACCTTGTTGCATTTGGTTGACACGCGACCTTATCACCTTAGATTTCAGGAAGCAAAATAAATCAACCCTCCAATATAAATACAAAACCATATACCATAATAATAATCCTCATATAAATATTTTAGTCCAAATAAATATTTTAACCAAATAATATTAGACCAAATAAATAATATTAAACCAAAATGACAAAATAAACCATGTTAAATATATCAAATAACCAAATTAATCCAATTACTACATAAAAATAGATCCATATTCCAGAGAGATTAAGAAATCAAATTAGTCCCTCTAGTTAAGAATAAAACCCCATAGAATCAAATAAACTACACGCATATCCCCATTAAGCCATATAGAATTAACTAAACCATACGCATATCCCCATAATTTTAAACCATATAAAATCAAATAAACCATACACATATCTCCATAATTTTAAACCATATAAAATCAAATAAACCATACACATATCCCCATAATTTTAAACCATATAAAATTAAATAATTCCCCTTAGCCAAGAATTAAACCGCGCGCATATCCCCATTTAAACACATCCAATCATCACCATTGTTACCCATGATTAGCGTAACACACCTGACCCCCAATTTGCATATTTATTGGTTTTAAAATTAAGGAAAATAAATACTTATCTTGATTTTTGATGCCTCCATAATTTAAGGTCTTTCGATAAATTAGTTTAGAACTCACGTCTTCCACCCAATGACTCGATTGTTACTCGTATTCCCACAGACGGTGCCACTTGATGCGACCAAAAAGATTGGTGTTTCAAGAATAGGGGGACTGACCTCAAATATGAAATCAGCGATCTGATAGACCTCCAGAAATCTCCTGGCGACCTGATAGAACTTCAAAAGGCTCCTAGCGACCTGTATAACCTGCAAAACAGAACCCAAGCTGAGCGGTCCCGGCTTAGGCCCTCCGATGTTTATGTTAGATAGTGTTCGAGAGAGATATGCGAGAGATCAATAGTGCGCAAGAGCTAAGAGATAAGAGACATTTTCAAAGAGCGTGTTCCCAATAAACAAGAGACGTGTTCCCAATCTAGGGTCCTCGTCACTTGTATAAGAGCTCGCCTCTCCTAAAGAATAGCTCATAAAGGAGAGGTCACCATAAATCCATCCATAATAATTAGAGATGAGAGAATTATTGGTAAAGAGATAATAATGTGAGCTCCATGATAGAGAGAGCATGAGATCAGTTATGAGAGTTATGACAGAGAGAGAGAGATGTTAAGCTTGTGAAATAAGGGCCTAAATCCCCTATTAATAAGATTATTGAGACTTGTTCACCAATCAATAGATTCTTTTATAAGGTGGGATTAAATATCCAAATTATACCCAATCTCTATAATTAGGAAATATTCTCATATTAGGACTCCTACTTCCCATAATTCCATAATAAACATAAAACCTTATTACCATATATGCCGGGACCTAGAACCTTCCATCCTCTCATTACTTTCTTACCATATATAACCAAGCCGACATTTGATGTCGTATCAAGGTATCAATAAAAGTTTACTTATTGTTGAACCAAGATGCAAATCTTCCCCTGGAAATTGATAAGTTCTTGTTGGAATTTTTTGTCTACTTTACTTCCAACTAAGTCTGAATTAGAGTAACTTCGCAGTTCAATTATGAATAATGTGTTATGCACTTTGTCCTTACCGTTAAGGATAAGGGTAAGCATGGTGTCATACCATACTATAGGTATTTTTTTTAGACAGTAAATGTCTTTCTTAAATCTAAACACCTTGTCTTCTTATTTTTTTAGTTTAGAGAGTGGGGTTGTAGGACATGTACTTTACTTCTAATGATCGTGTGCTATCTTGATTTGGTCTCTCACCAGCGGGCTCTTCCCTTACAGTCTTTCCATGCACTTCATCATCGTGGATTTCTCATCCCAATATTTTTATGCCTTTTCCCAAACTCAATCACACTACCTTCTTGTTAAGTTAGCCACTCTATAAGATTCTATTTTTTTTCTAGTCCTCCAAAGTTTGGATTGTAGATTCTCCTTTTGAAAAAATGAGTCAAAATCATAATCTCAAAATTTATCTATACATGTAAAAATGAGATTTTCAAAATCATAATCTCAAAATTTATCTATACATGTAATTTCTGACGCAACATTAATCTATTAACCTACTCAATTCTAACAACTAATATAATATTGTGATTGGACTTTTTTTCTTAAACCACTTTTCCAAAAGTGGTTTGTATGTATAAGACCACTATTAAGTCTATTTGTGTGGCCCCAAAATTCTTTAGTTTCACAGTGCCTCATAAATTAATGTATTCATTATATTATCTAGCCATTCACATATTCACAATGAAGAGTAAACTTTTGGGCATGTGTTGGTAAACCAATAATAGATATACACTATCCAAATAAGCTATAGTAAATATTATTCCTTACATTATTGCATCTAAACCTATATATTATAGATGGTCCGTCGGTTTTTGGGCAGGCCATTTGGCAGTTTTTGATTTGTATTTTTTTTTTCTATTTCTTCTTCTTTATTTTCTTTTGATTTATTTTCTTTTTTTTCTTTTTGATTTTATTTTTAAAGATTAAATCAATTAGTATAATTTTATTTTCCAAATTATAACTATCTTTATATGTTTTACTAATTTATGGTCAAAGTTGTGTTTGATTATTATTTAACAAAAAAATTGAAATTTAGAAAATCTAATTCATTAGTGTAATTTTATTTCTTCATTAAATTACATTTTAAATTATAGTATTTTTATTCTTATCATATTAAAATATAATAATTAAATTTATTTAAAGAATGTATTTTTTTTAAAAAAATTCGTAATTTACTTTAAATTTCTCTCGACAAACCATTAAATTCCTTTATCACGAATTTTTTGTTCTAAGAATGAAATTCATTTTTCTTCTTTTTTGTTTTTCCCTTTCATATTAAAATCTTATTTGAGATTTTTGTCTTTAGTTGGCAGCCACAAAACTTATCATTTAATTTTTTTTATTTGAATTTTATTTCTTCGGCGTTTTAATGTTTGGTTCTTTTTACTATATTTTAGATTAAGTTTTTTCTTCTAATGTATTTTTTATTTTTAATTTATAATATAATTTTCAAGTAAATGAATAAAACTAAAATATTAAGATGAAATATTATTAATAAATATTTATATAGGTAAAAGAATATTATATTGTATGAGGAATATTATTTCAGAACACCTAATCTAATAATTTCGAAATGTTTATAATATGAATGACTATTATTAATAAATGTATATTACGTAAAGGAAAAGTATATTGTATAAAGAATAATTATTTAAAGATACATAATTTAATGTATTTAATTACCTATATTATAATATAGGAAAGTTTAGAGAGTCAAGAAGGATAACATTTTTTTTCTTTTATTTCCACTAGATAGAACATACAATTGTTCTCTTTAACTTTTGAGTATGTGTTGTCTAGATTCTTTGCTTGTACTTTTTCACTCTTGTTTTCGCCTTATCCCGTATCTCATCGATTACCTATAAAGCTCCCCTAGCCAATATTTCATTTTCCTCGAGATTAAAAGCATCTAAGCGGTGTGATACCCTTGCTTTCTCTGCTGGAATGATAGCTTCCATACTGTAGAGTAGGTTAAATGGTGGTTCCTATGTAATAGTTCATGGGGTAAGCCCATAGAACCGATGGTAATTCTTTGAGCCATAATCCACCTGTTTTCTCCAACCTTAGCTCTATCCCCTGCATTATAATCAAGTTAGAAACCTTGACCTGTCCATTAGCTTGGGGATATCCCTCTGAAGTAAATTTCTGTTGCATTCCCATCGTCTTGCACCACTCCTGCATCGTGTGTCCATTCAATTGTGTGCCATTATTTGAGATCAGCACTCGCGGCACTCTGTACCTACAAAAAATGTTATCAAAGATAAAATCCATCATCGTCTGCTCGGATATGTTGGTCACAGCCTCAGCCTCCACCCACTTCGTAAAATAATCCACCGTGACCACCAGATTCTTCTATTTGTAAAGTGTCTTTGGCAGCAGTCCTACGATATTAATCCCCATTGTGCGAATGGGTAGGGCGAGCTTATTACCATCATATCCTCTGCTGGTAAATGGATTATTGGTGCGTGCATCTGACATTTCTTACAGGACATCATGAGCTCACCGGTCATCCCTTCATTAATGGCCAAAAGAATCCATCTCGCAACGCCTTACTCTTTGCATGTTCTCCACAATAACCTTCATGTATTTCTCAAAACATCCCCAACACCTCTTCCAGTGACAAACACTTCAGATAGGGCCCAAAGTTGGACCTCTTATATAAATGTCCATCCATCAAGCAGAACGAAGATGCTATCCCAGCCTCCTTAGTGGATAATTCTTTATTTTTCTTTGTAGCTTTGTTAAGAGCATCACGGATCGATGTTCGCCAATCTTCCCTCTCCATTAACTTACCTCCCTGCTCCAAACTACTAGTAGGCAGTTCCATCAAAGTAAGTGTCCTCGTGCTGCAGTCCCCCAAGGCTCCTTGCCATCTTCAACTTCATTGTTCGAAGCTTTGAACCCCAATTTCACCGCAAAATCTAAGTTTTACCCTTCTGGGCCAGTTAAAATAATTCCTAGCCCCGCACCACTTACCATGGTCGATCCATCAGCGTGCAATAACCATGCCTTATACTCAACTCCCTCCTATTCAGAGTGTACATCTCCTGTAGGAAAATCAGCTAGTACTTGTACCTTAATTATTGTCCTCGACTCATACACCACGTCATATTCACTGAGCTCTACTGCCCACTTGACCAATCTTCTAGATAGGTTTGGTTTTCTTAGTACTTTCTTAAGTGTTAGATTGGTCCTCACCTTAATCCGATGACTCAAAAAGTAAGGTCGTAATTTCCTTGACGTGTAGATAAATGAAAACCCTCTTTTATCCAACTCTAAGTAATTCTGCTTAGTACCTCTCAATATCTTAATTATGTAATAAATAGGCCTCTAACTGCCGACCTCCTCTCAAATTCATACTGAACTCACTTTGACCTCCCCGACTGATATGTATAGAATCAAATCCTCTCCTAGCATAGGCTTCGTAAATAGTGATATCTCGGACAAGTACTTCTTTAATTTTTAAAAGGCCTCTGTTTTTACCTCTTTCCACTCAAACTTTGATCCTTTCCTCAGAGTTTTGAAGAAATGAGAACCTTTCTCGGCCAACCTAGAAATAAATCGGCTAAGACCTGCTATGTGACCTGTTAATACATACACATATCTCATATTTTGGGGGTGGGACATCTCCATCACAGATTACACCTTCTCTAGATTCACCTCTATGCCTCTTTCCATCACCATGTACCCTAAAATCTTCCCCGTCGAACCCCAAAGGAACACTTCTTGGAATTCAGCTTCAGTATTGTAATGGCCTTCTTCAAGTCCTCCATATGAGACTCCGCTCTCTTACTCTTCACCAATATATCATCCACGTAGACCTCCATGATTGATACAAAAGATCTTTAAAAATCTTGTCCACCATCCTTTGGTAGGTCGCCCCTGCATTCTTTAACCCAAATGGCATGGAGACAAAACAATACGTACCAGTTGAGGTGACAAAACTTAACTTAGGTTGATCTTCCTTTGCCAATGGGATTTGATGGTATCCCTTGGATGCATCTATCATGATCGGCAGCTCGCACCCTGAAATTGAATTCACTAGTTGGTCAATACGTGGTAGTGGATAGTGATCCTTTAGATAGGCCTTATTTAGCTCACAAAAATCGACGCACATCCTCCACTTATCTCCCAATTTTTAATACCATAACCATGTTGGATAAATACTTCACGAATCAGATCTCCTGGATATGACCTGCTTTCAGCTGCTTCTCTACCTCTTCCTCTACCACCTTGTCCAATTTTGTCCCAAAATGTCTTCTTTTTCTTCCGCACAGGTCTCACTTCTGTATCTGCATTCAAGTGATGCTGCACAACCTCAGGAGCCACTACCGGTAATTTGTTATCTCCAAATGTAAATATATCTTAAAATTCCTTCCAGGAGCTCCATCTTTATGCCATCTGATAATTGGATATGTATCCTTGTTGCGTACCCTTCTTACCATCCTCCAACTCGATCTCCATAAGTTCCTAATGAGTTCAGATAGAACTATCATCCTCCCTTAACTTCTTAGCACTTAGTATTCTATCTTGGATTTCACTTCTCTGCTCCCATTTATCTTTTCACATCCCCTTCCTCATCGTTATCTGATAGCAAGACCGTGTGACCTGCTGGTCTGATATTATTTTGCCGACCTCATCTCTGGATGGATACTTTGAGCTCATATGATATGTAGATGTAACTTTCTAAAACTCATTCACGGCAGATCGCCCTAATAATATGTTGTATACTGATTTGGATCTTATGATTAAAAAGTTTATCTTCTTTTCCACCATTAGCTCGTCGACACCCCCAAACAACTGGTAAGACTACCTCCCCTTCTGTGATGACATGTGCTCCATTGAAAGTATACATCAGTTGATGAACCGGTTTTATTTTCACCCTGAGATTCATCTATTCCAAGCATTCCTGTAATAGGATGTTGACCGAGCTCCTATTGTCTACAAATACCCTTTTACATCATATCTAACCACTTCGGACCAAATTACCAGTGCATCATTATGTTCCATTTGTAGTCCTCACCTTTCCTCTAGGTTTAAAACAAATGACCGTCCCATTAGGTGGGGGCCATCTATTAATGGTGGTGACCTCAAAAGTCTTAGGGCGATCTGCCTAAACATATTTCTTTCTAGTATTGTTCGAATATACATCTATTGGTCCACCTGAAATCATTTTTATTCGCCCCCTTTTATTTTCAGCCACTACACCTTGTTCCGGTCTCCTTTGTTCCTCCCGCCTCCTTTGTCCTCCTCTTTGGGCCTGCGAGGGGCCCCCTGGGGGACGTCTGGGCAAGGCCTGTGTCTGATCTCGAGACGTTATCCCTGTAACCAAACTTTTTGAGATGTCCATCCTTAATTTACCTTTCTATCTCCTCTTTTAGATGTCGACATATCTCCGTGGAATGTCCATAATTATTATGGATCTTACAAAAGAACTGTGACCTTGGGTTGGTAGGTATCTACATATAATCTCCAAGCCACCTAATAGCATTGGGCACCTATCTTTCTATGATCATGAATATCCAAGCTCGTGGAATCGTTAAGGGTGTAAAATCTGGTTCCTCCTTCTAATTTCTCCCATCATTCCTCACTCCCACTCCACCTTCTATACCTGATGTCACAATTGCTCTCACTGGTCACTGTACCTCCCTTTTGGATTCTGGACTTTTTATTGGTGTTCTCTCTAAATCCCCGACCTCCCTCTTAAAATGTATTATATCTTCCTCCTCCGCTTCCTCTGCATGAATGTTTTTCATACATCGATCTAGCACCTCCTCAAAAGTGCGTGCAAGTCACTTAGCCAATGAGGTCTTTAAAGCCCCCATCTGTAATACTTGGTTTAGTGCTCCTGCTTTCATGTCATCTGTTGTTGTAGACACTTCCAAGGTAGCTCTGGTAAACCTGGACACATATTTCTTCAAAGTTTTCCCAGTTCGATGCACCATTGAAAAGAGTAACTACGCCTCTTTTGTGTGTATCTTCGCACTAGCAAAGTGTGTTAAAAAGTACAATTTTAAAACCTGAAATCTCGTGGTCCTTCTCGAGGCTAGTTGATGAAACTAATCTTGTGCCAGCCTTCGTAAGGTAGATAAAAATGCCCTACACCCCACAACATCCATGTACTGCTGCAAGATCACCTCGTTCTCAAAACTTTGAACATGTCAGGTGGGGTCCGACAATCCTTCATAATAAAAGTCCAACCCTTTGTACCCTCGAGGAAAAGCCACCCTCAATATCCCTTTAGAGAACAGATGGCCTCTTAACTCCTGCCGATCTACTCCTGCGACTTGCCTTTGAAGTGCTCACACCACCTCCTGCATGTACATCCCCGAGATGTTGGTAGCTCCTCCTCTTTATTTTCCTCCTTCTCTCATCCTAAATTATTTTGTTGGTACCTCCTTTATCTTTTATCGCCCAAAAATTGGATATCATTTACATCTTCCTCCTCTTCTAATGACGAATACCTCCTCTGAGGTCACTTCCTCGTTGATGCTCGCACCAACTCTGGATCAGGCATACATGGTTCTTTTTATCTACTCTTATTTTGGGCTGGAGTAAGTGGTTCTGGCATATATTCTTCCTCCTTCCCCTCTCTAGTTGTAATTTCTGCCTCCCCATCGCTATCGTCTGCCCCAGTCATGATTTTTCTAGTCTATCAATGGAAACTGCGCTAAATATTTTTTGGAGCAAGCCCTTATTAATGTGACATGCCCTCTCTTTTGGTAATTCTTCCTAATCTTTAGTCCCCAAATTCATCTTCTTTTGTCTTATTATCTCGCGGAGATTACTCTTGTCCCCCATCCTTTTACTTTCTTCTGTGATGGTGATATTTCCATGGTTGGTTATTCTTTTATATTCTCCTGGGGTGTCTTGCCTTCTTTAGATTGCGGCCCCTTGTATTTTTTCTTAATTTGGCTTGCCATCGAGTTAAAGTTCAGGACTTGTGGTGTTATATTCCTTCATTTCATGATTACTTTGTCCGATACTCACTTCTTTCGTTCAAGGACTTGTTGTCCCTCGTTTTCCCATAGACGGCGTCACTTTAAGCAACCAAAAAGATTGGCTCACCAAGAAAGAGGTCTATGAGCTCTAAACTATCTTTTCCAACCTGAGCGACCTACAAAAAAAAACCTAAGTCGGGCAGCCCTAACGTAGGCCCTCCGATGCTTAAGTTGGTGACTTTATATGGTGATAAATGATAGCTCAAAACGTAGGAATAAGTTAACTTAAAATAGAAGTGAGGTTTGTGCCCTGTTTATATAAACAAGTGACGTGCTCCCAATCTAGGGTTTACATCTTCTATTCATACCATAGTTCCATAAACAATCCACCGACTTAGAATATTTGTTCTTTATGTTAAGTTACCATAATTGTTAAAACTCTCATATTCTGTTAGTTACTATAATAACCATGGGCGAATAATCATCTCATACCCTCAGCCTACCAGGGCCCGTAACATACAAACTATACCAGCCTGTTGGGGCCCATTCCATAACCATAAAGCTGAGCTCTCCCAGCCGACCTGATTTAGATACATAGTACCATTTCAGCCTATAAGAGCTTGATAATTCCTTTAGGGAGGTCACCTCCATGACCTGACTTGACGTGTATGCCGACCTGAATATTTGATGTCATATCACTTGTATTTATTTGTTTAGAAGGCATTGAGCTTGAGTGTGTCCTTTTTTCCTTACTCAGAAGTACATTGTACGCTATAAAATATGTTATGGTTATGGTTTGTGATTGAGTTAAAGGCCAAAGATTATAAATTGCGGAAAAGAAGAACAAGTAATAAGAAAATAAGAATAAGAACTTGCATTCTTCTCGGATAACGCCTACCAATAGATAAATAATCATAATCGTATCCCAACCTTACGGACCCAAAGTCCATTAATTACTTAAATAAGCATAATTAAAATATTATTAAACTAAATATGACAAATTGATCTCAATTTGTTTTTTTTGTTTTTTTTTTTTTGCTCAATCAAATGTGAATTTCTACTAAATAGTCCAATAAACTAAATATAAGCAAAAATGAGTTTTTTGAGAATTTACTTGTCATAGGTAATAAGAAAATTTATTTTCCATCATAGTTTAGATTTCAATATATAGTCCACTTTATATATATATATATATATATATATATATATATATATATATATATATATATATATAACTATTTACTTTGTAGGAGAAAAAATGTGTGTAAAGTGGGTCTTTATTTGCTTATTTCAGGATCTTACTTTAAAAAGGAAGTTGAGCAATTTTGCATTCGAGTATCAAATACAACAACAAAAACCCTTGTTGTAGAGGAGCAGTGGAGGCAGTAAAGCAAAATAAAGCTATCATGTAACCTTTAAAAAGCCTTGCAAGCATTGGCATGGTAGTGTATACTAAGTTCTTTTAATCGCCTTTAAAGAGGTTTTTGTTTTCTTAATAGAGACCAATTATTATCCTCCATATTGGTATTATAATGATATTAGAAATTAGAATTAATTATTATTAGTTCATGTAAAATCATTATTTATCTAACATTTCTGCGTACTTACAAAAAATAATAATTCAACAAAATATGATTTCAACTCAGCGAAGCGCGGGTCATTATCTAATATATTGATACGAGAAACAAGACATTACTACAACTATTGGTATTTTTTTATACAAAAATTTATCATGGCAACTCTTTTGCAGCCCATTCACCTACTTTATTTGAAAACATGTAGAGTTTTTTTGAATTTAGCATATCCAAATATATTTGTTTCAATATAATTCTATTTATTTGAATTATAAGTAAAACTTGTTTCCACACTAATAATTAGATGTACAACCACTTCACTTAAAGACAGATAGTGTGAAAACTAGTTGAATACCACGAAATAGTTGAATACCGTGAAAGGAGAAAATTGATAGTAACTACCAAAACTAATAATTATATATTTACATTCTCAACTCGTCATTGCACATTTATCATACTCTTATATACATTAATATTCTACTCACAAAAATATAATAAAATAATATAATAATACATACTAACTAGACATGATTTGACATGCTAGAGTAAAATTTTCTTTTACAACCCCTAAACAAAGTTTAACGTCGCATATTTTACATCTAATATAGTAAGATGTCATTTTAAAAAAATCTGTATTATTAGTTATCAACAAATGATTTAAATGCTGATCTCATTTGCTTTTTTTTTTTTTTAATTATTTGGAAATTCACACCAACTACTCATTATATTTTTTCAATCATTTTAAGTTGTGTTATTAATTTTTACAACTATACGCACTTTTTACGGTATTCTTTATTTTTGTTTTTAAACAGTTTTTCGTAGTGGAGTAGAGGATTTTCAAGATAATTAGAAAGCTTTAACTGGGACTTTCAGTATTGTTATATTGAATATATATAGTAGAAGATACAAGATATGAATCGATCTACAAGGAAACAATATCGTGAAAGTTAAATACAAAAATATATTCAATTGACGAAATGTTTATAATCGTAAAAGATATATAAAAAAACATATATGATTGACAAAGTATTTTTAAATCTTTTTAGCCTATCATACGACCTCACCACCACCACCCCACCCACCCACGCACACACACAAGCGAAGCGGATGGGAACCAATGCGAAGTTTGGATAAAAAGTACTGAAAAGGAGAACGAGCGAGAATCTCGGTGAAGATGTCCGCAAGCTGAAGATAAGAAGGCACAAACTGCGTGTGCAAGCAACCAAAAGACAACAGCTTTCTAATAAAATGGTAATCAATGTCGATGTGCTTAGACCTTTTGTGAACAACAGGGTTTTGTCTAAGAAAAAGGCACTTTTGTTATTGCATAACAAAGTAGGCGTGACGGAAGGCAAGGCATGCAACTAACGTAATAGTTTAGAGTAACCTAAATGACCTCAGGGGTAGAATTCCCTGTGGAAAATTACTCAGGCCCACAGCTGGAATGAGAGACAACCAGCTGCTCCTCAGCACTCAAAGAAATAAGACTCGAAACCAAGAAGATGGAGTTACCGTAAGTGGAGCGACGAGTATCCAAACAACGTGCCCAATCTACGTTCGAATAGCCTTAGAGAGATGAACGCCCATGAGAAAGGAATAAGACCATATTCGAGTGTTCCTTTAACATACCAGAGAGTCCGTTTAATAGCCTGAAAGTGATCAACTGTAGGATTGGCCTGAGATTGGCTAATATTGTTCATGAAAATGAGAGACTCATAATAGAAAGGTATTGAAGCACCCCAACCAACGAGCGATAGAGAGTGGGATCAGTAAAAGTAGTATTGTTCACATGAAGGATCTCATTTAGAGAAAGGGGAATAGAGATGGGTTTTGAATGAAAGAAACCCACCTGGAAGAATATCCGAGCATATTTGGACTGCCCCATAACAAACCAGTCATCAAACAAGTAACCTCAAGGCCCAAGAAATAATTTAGACAATCCAAGTCCTTGATGGCAAATTCCTTCCTTATGCGATAAATGAGATCAGTCACAAGAGAAGAATCGATGCATGTGATGATAATGTCATCAACAAAGACAAGTATAGCAAGGTTCAGGCACTCTGGAAAATAAACAACGAAGTATCGACTTGCTCTCAACAAAACACAACGATAAGAGAAAATCACAAAACTGTTGAAACCAAGCATGAGGCACGTGCTTGAGGCCATAAACAGCTTTCCAAAGATGACAAACAAAGGTGGGTCTTGTGGAATCAAAAAAAAAACCCAGAGGTTATGCCATGTAAACTGGTTTCTCAAGAAGCCTATGCAAGAAGACATTATTGATGTCTAATTGATGAAGGGACCAATGATTCATGACGGCTATAGATAGGATGATACAGACTGTGGAAGCCCTAACCATGGGACTGAATATGTGATCATAGTCAAAACCAAGAAGTTGAGTAAAGCCCTGATCAACGAGACGGGCTTTGTGATGATAAATGGAGTCGTCGGCTAGAAACTTGGTTCAAAAAACTCATTTGGAGCTAATAATATTTTCACCATGCGAATGGGGAAAAAGTTCCCAAGTGTTGTTCGAATGAAGAGCTCACAGCTCGTCGGTCATTGCAGTGACCCAATTAGGAGACTTAACATCATATATGATGCCCTTGGGCTTCGAAGAACCATGACAAGATAGCATTATGAGACAAGAAGTAGGTAGATAGAGGATACTTCAACTTTCAACTTGAAGATGCCATCTTTGGCTCTCGTATGCATTAGATGCGTAGACTGCACAGCAGACGACAGAACTGGAGAAGTCTCCGAAGAGACTGGCAGAACCTCAAGAATGGGTGATGGAGGATGCACGGTCGGAGCAGGCGATAGGGGAGTGGTAGATGGAATACAAACCGAACAAGCCTCCGAGGCACCCAAGACCGTCACAAATGAAGTTGGATTGGATAGAGGAGCAGGTTCCAAAAGCTGAGGCTCTAAGAAGGGTGAGTAATCAAAATTCATGAGGGTGATAGGATTACATGAGTCATCAAAAAGAAAGAAACCTTCGTCAGATTTAGCATATCTGTAGACATATATGAGAAGTAACTAGATCAAGATAACAAAACCCCTTATGCTGAGAATTGTAGCCCAAGAAAACACAAGGAACACTCTTAGAAGAAAAATTATCTGATACAAAATCCTAAAGATAGGGATAGACCCGACAACAAAAAATATGTAGATTCTCATAAACAGGGGAGAAGAGAACACCAATTCAAACGAGATTTATTATGTAAAACTAGTGAGGGCAAGCGGTTCATGAGATATACGATAGTTCTTAAACCCTGAACCCAATGAGAGAGAGGGCCTGTGGAGTGGAAAAGTAATGATAAACCCATCTCCGTGATGTGTCAATGCTTGCGCTCGGCCCTACCATTTTTGGGCAAAAGTGTACGAACAAGACATGGTGTGAATGCTTCCAGAAATCCAAAATAAAGATTGTAGGTAATTATTTATGAATTTAGTGCCCCATCAGACTAAAATTGCTTAATGCGACACGAAAATTATGTTTCAACCATTGCATTGATTCGTACAAAAATATAGTAAAACGCAGATTTAATATTCAAAGAATAGAACCAAGTTAAGTGAGAAAAATTATCAACAAAGATCTCATAATATAATAAATCATCGCAAGTCTTAAAAGGCAAAGGGCCCTATAGATCACAATGAATAACTTCCAAAATGGCATTGGAACATTCATTATTATCAACAAAAGGTAGCCTTGCACTCTTGTCCAATTGAGAAGAAGAACAATTAATAGGCTTAGGCAAAATAGAAGTAACAAAAAAAACGTATATTTCCAACAATCTAATAATATCAAATTTTACTTGACCACGACGACTATGCCACAACTCAAAAGAACCACGAGCTTCGCAACTCCTCATAGTAACAAAAGCTTCATGAACATGTTCTAAAATATAGATCCCTTGATCACGCCTTTCCCGAACTAAACTGTCCTTTTTTCTTGATTAAGAATTTTAAAATCCTTATCAGTGAACACATTGTTAACTGGAAAGTTATGGGTGAGTTGATTAGTAGATAATAAATTCTATGTGGAACAACCAAAACTTTTAATAATGATAAATCATGAGAAACAGACTTAGAGCTAATATACAGAGAGAATATTACCAATACCCATAACAACTTAATTGAAGCTGGAGTAAGGGGAAGCTGAGTCGAGAGATGACGGAGGATGAGCCATGTGGGTGGAAGAACCCGTGTTGACATACCAGTTGGACTGGGCACCCAAGTTCAGCAAGCAAGCCGATTAAAATGACTCAACAAGATTGGTTTAATGAGGAGCGGGTTCATAGTGCTGGAGACAAGAATTAGCACAATGCCCTTTATACATGCATATTTGGCACTTTGGCAGAAATCATCCACGACCGCGTCCCCCGCGACCATTACTATGGCAAGAATTTTTATGGCCACCACCAACAGGGTGACCACTGCCACACCTAGAATTATAGTTGGATCTGAAGACCTTGAAGAGAATGATAAATGATACATCTGAGCGAGGAAGGCAGTCACCTAGGATGTAACAAAGGGGGAACCAAGAGACTTAGTAAAAATAATCATGAGACTCTGTTTGGCAAGCTTGTCCAGAAAGGTCAGAAATGGATAAATGTTGATTTGTGACTTTTAAAATCCATAGAAATCCAATCCCAAGCCATGGAGAAACAAGTTTAACACAATGAAACAACCTATAGAGGCAAGTTGATCGCACGGATTTTGAAAATGGACCCATACTAACTGACCAATTGATATTCTTTCTTAATGAGTTGCAACTCATCCTTCAAATGGAGTTTGCTCGCCTTGGAAGGATGGTTGAATGCCAATTTCAGAGTTGACCAAAAAAAAGTCAATGTGGTGCAACCGACGACTACTGCCATGGCCTCCAATAAGAGAGTAGAGCTCAAGAATACATGTACGATATGGTTACGAGAATGCTATATCGCGTAGTTAGGGTTGGGCATACGCAAATAGCAGCCCAGCATGCCTGAAAGTAAGCCAAAAGAGCTCAAACTCTTTTTTCTAGTTCCACTAGTAAAAGTGGAGTCTTATAAAGCCACTCTACGAAGGAACCAGAGTCGAGTCTTTGCAAGTTCATCCTAAACAAAGTGAACCACTTTCGATCGGGAAGATGTAGATAAAAGGTGAATAGCCTGATGTCAGCTTCTACGGCATAAGCTTTAAAGAAGAGAGCTATCAACGCTAATAATAATAAGTAAAGAATTTCATAAAAAGAAAAATTTGTAGACATTCACATAGCTAAAGCAAATGAAAAACACTTTTATTGCATAAAACTTTTTTTTGCCTCTTTCTACCTGATTCCGTCTAAAAAAGTCAACGAGATTTGAACACAACGCTAAAGAATTCACAATCTTTATATCATAATCTTCTTGATAATGTATAGAATCCAAATTTCTAAATAATTTTGTAAGTCGATGCCAAAAATTCAAAAATGGGGCCAAAGCCACCCCACATTGTCAAGCACCCATTCTAACTTTTCCTGCACCGATTTATAAAATTGTTTAGATATTTAGGCTCTACTTGTCGTTGAGAAGATTTTAATATAAAGAATGCAAAGTTTTTTGTGTCGTGTTCAAATTTTGATGACTTTTTTGGACGAAATCAAACAGTGGGAGGCATTTGAACCTAACATGTATACTTTAAGAGATGTTTTGGTAGAAAAAGTAGTTAATGAGGTAAAGTCAAAATAATATGATACTTTAGGAGCCAAATAAGTTTTTGCCCTTTTGGAAGCAGTCACATCTCATTGATTTAACTTAATGATGACCCTTAATAACCTCTAAAGACAAATTAACGGGTTTTTTCCAAATCTCTTCCTCCATTCTTGTAAATGACTAGAGAAAACAATATATCTCAGTCTTCTTATTTGAGCAGCAACATACTACAGCCCAAAAATCATACACAATCTCAGTCATGTTCAGTCAAAACCAAAACCCATAAATCCAAATCACTGAAACCGCCATCTTTGACATCCCTCAACGACAGGTGGAATTGCACAAAAAAGACTCTTCATCTCAGAGAGGTTTGCGAAGTAGGCTCGACGTCCCTTTAGCTGGGATTCAAACCCAGGGTACGTCATATTCAGGAATATACCCAATCTACAACCCCAATGCTGTCGTCGTCTCCGTCCCAATCAAGAAAAATGGGAATCGGTACCATGAATAGTCAAGCAAGAACCATAGGCAACCTGCTCGATTGATTGCCCAAACTACTCGTGCCTGACAGACAGTAATAGCTAACAGTAACAATCGACAACAGGCAACCAATAACAGCAGTCGAGTTCAAATGAGAACAATAATTTTTGATGTAAAATCATATAATTGGACTTATGATTAAGTACAAGTACAAGGTCAATGCACACTTACATATTCTCCCTCAAAATACTATTTTTTTAAAAGGCTCATACAAGCAGATAAATATGTTCAAAAAAACAAGTGCACCATGATTTTGAAAATCTCAAACTTTCTAGTTAATAATATTTTACTCACAGATAAGCACAAATAACAAATTATTATTTGAAAATCTTCAAGCTCCAATTTAGGGCTGTAAACGAGCCGAGTCGAGTCGAGTTTAGAAAATTTAAGCTTGCTCGTTTATTATCGAGCTCGAGTTTTTTTTAATGAACATATCGATGGTTCGTGAGCTTTTTAGAGTTTAATCGAGCCTATACGAGCTCAAAAAATATTAATTATTAATTAAATTATTCTTTACTTTATTACAAAAATAAAATAAAATATTTTTTAAAGTATATAATACACCTACTAAGATACGTAAACAAATAAGTTTATACATATATTTCTATATTTTTCATATGAACAAGTATAGAAATTATAATTAAAACCAGATTATTAGTTTAATTTATACGAGTTTAATACGAACTCACTCTAGAACTCACTAACGAACCCGCTCACGAGCTAACGAGCCGAATACCATGAATCTAGAGTTTGTTCATTTATTAAATGAGCTTTTTTAAACGAGTCGAGCGAGCTTTTATCGAGTCGGGTAGCGAATAGCTCACGAACTGTTTGGCTCATTTACACCCCTACTCCAAGTTAAGAAAGTTTTACTCACCTTCATTGAAATTCTTTCGAAAATCAAGCATATTATTGCGGCGGCTTTACGAGGTTCCCAATCTAGTACATGAAAGGTCTCGACACTTCTGAATAAAGGCCCATGTAGAGTCCTAAAATATAATATAATAATAAAAATTAGAAATATAACGTATAATAAAGTAATACATAAGATCCTAGGACACTTGGAAGTGAAACTAATAAACTTGGACGCATAATAGTATAATAAAGACGCTCGGCCTCGATTCTTGAACTTAGTAGTTCAAAAGATAAGGTTGTAATTTTGGATATTCCTTTCATAGGAGAATATTATAATGAAGCTATGGTTTGGATTTGAAATCATTCAGAAGTGATTTGTCTCATTTCAGCTAAAAAATAAGAAAGTTGTACGTTTCTTAAAAATTAATAAAGTAATTGGGGTCAAAATGAGATTTTTGAAACTTTTGAAAAGTTTTGTGGGTTAATCTGATATCTTAAAGAATCTAATCTTGGGGCCAATCTATATATACTAAAAAGTTAATTGCGGAGGACTAAGTTGAAACAGAGGGTTCAACTTGAGGTTTTCAAGATTTTCAGTTGTGTCCAACACTCTATCTAATTCTCAAAAGCATACCCCTCAACTTCTAACCCATTTTATTTGAGCTCCTAAACTTTCTACCACCTCCTTCGATGCCCGTCTCTTCCCATCGTCGGCACAGACCCTCTCCGGCGACCACCGCGACATCAGTCATCACCAAAACACTTATCAAACTCTCGATACATCACACACGTACATATGTGTACAAAGACATACGCACATCGCACATAATTACACAAAAAATCAGAAAATAATGATCGAAACTGAGATTCGAGATCAGAAAAATATTTCTCACGAAAAGGGCTTTCAATTAATATAAAATTCATTAAATTCCGATAGTCTGAAAGGCCAGAACGGGCGATCACCGACGAGCGGCAGTTCATTACTCCGTCATGACTTCTCCAGCATCAGTTTGTAAAATTAACTGTATAATTAAATACTATTCGTCAATGCAAATAATTCAATATATAAAACAACAACTTTAGACCTGCCATTCGCCGGATATCAGCCATCAAACTTCGACGGTGTCGGTCGCGAGTCGTGACAATATGCAGAAACTTCGTCGGCGTTTCGACAATGCTCTAGAGCTCAGATCGTCAATCAAGATGTGGCGTTGAAATTCTTCTTTAATGGACTTCTAACCGTAGAATTTTTGTAAAGATCGGACAGTTGAATTTTTGTCACAATGCCGGTGAATCCACGATCATGATGTTGGGTGGTGGAAGAAAATGAGAGAAAATCTTTTTTGTTGTGTTTTGTGTTCTTATCTGATCAAGTTGCAGCAACAATAAGGAGTGATGAGGCGGTTAGAATATTGGGCTCAGTATTCGGGCTCAAATCATTGGACTGGGCTCAATGGCTTGGGCCTATCTAATTGAATTTGGTTTGAAAGTTTTTGGATCCAATTTCACACACTGACTCAAAATAAAAATATACTATGTACAATATAAAATAAATAGCAATAAAAGCCTCATAACATCTAAAATACATTCGAATAGAAATGTATTGTAATAAAACATGTCGATTGAAATGAAACAAAAATAGTAATAAAAGAATAATAAAACTAATTTAAATAAATTTATTAGGGTAAATATATGGAGTTTCACATTCTCCCCTCCTTTAAGGAGTATGGCACCTGCCCTTGCTGAGTTTTGTTTTTCGTACCCTTGTATATATATAATATATTAATGTATAACTACTTAGGGCAATTTGTTTTTTTTTTTAAATATTTTAAAACTACTCATCAAATCCAAACGAGCGATAAACAGTTGAGTGATTGTTTGGTTTTTATATTGAAAAGGGAAACAAATTTGCCTCCTGAATTATCACGAAATTTTGACCTTACCTCCTAAATTATTTTTTATATTAATCTTCCTTCTGAATTTTTTATTTTTTTTATAGTTTGCCTCCTAAAGTACAACCCATGCCAAAAAGTTTCCGGAAGCCGTTCACATGACTTACACGCGAGGGCAAAATTGTTTTTTCAATTATACTTCTTTTAAGATTTTTTTTTTCCTCCTCAACTATCTCATTTTTTTTTTACTTTGCCTCCTAAAGTATTTTTATATCAAGTTGCCCTCTCAAGTATAAGTTTTTTTTTTTTTATTGCCTCCTCCGGACAATTTTTGGGCC
>BMAC01000657.1:537708-559986 GCA_014905375.1 Phtheirospermum japonicum | reverse complement strand
AATCAAAAATCCAAAAATATTCAAAAAATTTGAAAAATAAAAAAATATATATTTTGTTTTGATTCATGTACATATTGCGTGTTTTTAATTTCGTGTGATTTTCTTTTCTAGATTTTGTTTTTCGACTACAACCATTGGGCGATTTGATAAGTTAGTAGCGTTCATGAAGCCGGGGAGATACTAGCCATGCTTATAGTTGTACCTTGTGCATGCATGCTTGTACTCGGTGAAACATTGCATTTTCTTGCTTATTTTCATTATTGCTTTGCATTTTTTTATTTGAGGCATACGACGAGGCATTTTACCAACTTGCACTTTCATTTCCTAGTGTAGTTTAGCTATTTTAATTATTTTATTTTTATTTTCTTTTATTTTACAAAGCTTGAAACACATAGATCCTTCAATCAAATCGAATTCCGATAATACCGAGCCAAGAACCCGTTGAATTCGTTTCAACACCACAAAAACTCTAACTTCACCATGTGAGCAAGGATTTTATAGGTGACGTACACAACATCATCGCGAATCCTTGTACAAGCAATACGGTTGCAATTTCCTGTATCCCCCCTTGTCACTTCCCCCCAAAAGGAAGCGACGTCGAATTCGTCATCTTGTAGAATCAGTTGAACGCCCTCGCTCGGCAACCCAAACATTTCTCAAAAAATACACCCGTCCACCTGAATCTCATTGCACCCAAGTCGACATGAAAACGTCTTATCGGTATAGACTTGGAAGGTCGAAAAGAACTCGAGCATTAGGTCATGTAAACTGGGTAAATTCATTCGAACGAATGTGTCGTAACCAAATCATTCGATGTAATGAAGGATGTCAGCATGGTGCTCCGACCCCGATTGGGCCCGCTCCTCAATGTCATCAACGTCAATAACTCGATAGGTCGCAAATTCCCGCCCCTTAATCATCACAAAGACCTTCCCCTCCTCTTTCTTGTAAATCAAAAATGGGGCACCGTATTTTCCCGAGACATAATATAAGAGTATGGGATTGGAAGGTGTTTGAAAATAAGATAAATGTGAAGTTTGAGTTCTATGAGGATTTTTGTCGAACACTTTGTGTGCGTATTCAAAAGAAGGAGAATTTGAAGAAATCTTGAACCCAAAGCCCCCCAATCTCAACAAACAATGAAAATTAAGTCTTAAAGATGCGGTTCTAGCGAATTACCTCAATAATTAAAGATGCGGGAATAGAGATGTCGTCGACCAAGGGCGTCGATCGATGGACGTAGTGTCGACTGGGACAGAGAGCCTTGTCGACCATATGCATCGATCGATGGAGCGTCGAGTCGACGGGAACAGAGATGTCGTCGACGCTTCGTAAATTTTCAGGTCGATCGACGCTGGTAGTATGGTGGCATCGATGTCATGTCGACGCTGGCCATCGATCGACGGCAGGTTTCTTGTGCCTCGTTTTTTCTCAAATCATCAACGTACTTCAATCAGAAGTCCGGACTTGTAAGAATTCTCCCAACTGTTCTAACAACAATGGAAAACAAATCAAAACACAACAAAAACAAAAACAAAGAAAATCTAGAGATAAAATATACAGAAATTGCAAAAGGATACAAAAAGCTTGGTTTGCCTCCGAAGAAGCGCTTGTTTAAAGTCACTAGCTTGACGAATTCATGTCGTCTAGGCCATAGATGGGTAGTCGAGAGTTTGAGTCTCCTCAGCATGACTCACTCTGGATCCTTGTAAATATGGCTTGACTCGATGGCCGTTGACTTGAAAACTCTCCTTAGTCTTCTCGTTGACTAATTTCACCACCCCGTATGGCATCACATTTTCAACTAGAAAGGGGCCACTCCATCGTGACTTGAGCTTCCTGGGAAACAATCGGAGACGAGAGTTGTACAGTAGTACTTACATGCCGGCTCAGAGTTCTTTAGTTATGAGCTTCTTGTTGTGTTGAAGCTTCACTTTCTTCTTGTATATGTTTGCATTCTCATAAGCCTCATTCCTTATCTCGTCGAGCTCTTCAAGTTGTATCCCTCGTACGGTGACGGCTTACGTCAAATCGAAGTTGATCGCTCGTATAGCCCAGTAGGCTCGGTGCTCCATCTCGACCGGAAGGTGACACCCCTTGACATACACCATCCAATAAGGGCTGGTTCCCAAGACCGTCTTGTACGCCATCCGATACGCCCAAAGAGCATCGATAAGTTTAGCCGACCAATCTTTACGGCTCAGTTGAATGATTTTCTCGAGAATAGCCTTAATTTGCATGTTTCTCATCTCGACTTGGCCTGAAGTCTGAGGATGATTAGCTGTGGCCACCTTGTGCTTTATCCCATATCTTGTCATCAACTTCTCAGATGACTTCTTGTAGAAATGGGTGCCTTCATCGCTGATAATGGCCCTCGGGACTCCGAGCTGATTGAAAATGTTTTCTTCAAGGAATTTGAGTACGACCTTAGCGTCGCATGTCTTCGTGGGGATGGCTTCAACCCATATGGACACGTAGTCGACGATGACTTGGATGTACTCATACCCAAAAGACATCGGGAATGGTCCCATGAAGTCGATGCCCCTTACGTCAAAGATTTCCACCACAAGATTGTTCATCAGCGGCATCTCATTCCTCTTGCCGATGTTTCCCATTCATTGGCATTGATCGCAAGACTTGCAAAACTCGTGAGCATTCTTGAATAGTGTCGTCCAATAGAATCCCGGCTGGAGTACCTTGAAAGAAATTTTTTTTCCTCCGAAATGGCTGCCACATTATTGATCGTGACAAAACAACAAGATGCTCTTTTTCTCATCCTCAGAAATGGATCTTCGAATGATGTCGTCTTTCCCGAACCAGAATAGGAACGGGTCCTCCCAAAAGTGATTCCTGCAAATAGAAAGAAATCTCTTCCGTTCTTGGATGGATAATTCGGCCCTCAAGTGGCCACAAGCAAGATAATTAACGATGTCAGCAAACCAAGGGGTGGGGTGAGAAGAAATAACATATGTTAATTCATAAGGAAATGCATCATTTATACGTTCATGCTCATGCATATTTCCTTCAACACTCAGACGGGACAGATGATCTGCCACCACATTTTTGCAACCTTTCCTATCTTTGATTTCGACATTGAATTCTTGAAGCAAGAGTATCTATCGGATCAAACGCGGCTTACTTTGGGTTTTATTGAAAAGGTGACGGAGAGTCGCGTGATCGCTATGGACAATGACTCTAGACCCAATTATATACGACCGAAATTTACAGTGAAAACAACACGACTAAAAGTTCTTTTTCGATGGTGGTATAGTTTTTCTAAGCCTCATTCAACATAAGACTCGAATAATAAATCAAGCGGAGAAGATTATCCACTCTTTGACCCGAAACGACCCCCACCGCCTCGTTCGATGCATCACACATAAATTCAAAAGGGAGGGACAAATTCGGGGCAACAACCACTGGATTCATAGTCAACTTTTCTTTTAGCAAATTGAACGCGTTTAAACATGACTCGTGGAAAACAAAGGGCACATCAAGACAAAGCAATTGACACAACGAGCGTCTAATTTTGGAAAAGTCTTTTATAAATCGCCTATAAAATCCCACGTGACCTAAGAAACTTCTAATGCCCTTAACATTCATGGGAGGGGGTTGACTCTCAGTGACATCAATTTTAGCTTTGTCAACCTCTAAACCCCTACAAGACACAACATGACCAAAAATGATACTGCTCTTTACCATAAAATGACTTTTCTCCCAACTCAGAATCAGATTACTATCAACACAACGTTCAAGCACTTTTGATAAATTATTAAGACAAGAGGTAAAGGATGAGACAAATACCAAGAAGTCATCCATGAAGACCTCGGGGAAGTCGTTGATCATATCCGTGAAAATGGATTACATACAATGTTGAAAAGTT
Source organism: Phtheirospermum japonicum (assembly GCA_014905375.1). Lineage (NCBI taxonomy): Eukaryota > Viridiplantae > Streptophyta > Magnoliopsida > Lamiales > Orobanchaceae > Phtheirospermum > Phtheirospermum japonicum. The sequence continues at coordinate 556,103 of BMAC01000657.1, read as the reverse complement.
GTCGGTTCATTGCATAGGCCAAATGGAATCCTTTAGAAGGCGAATGGGCAAGTGAACGTCGTTTTCTTCTGATCTTCTGGGGCTATCGCAACTTGGTAATACTTGGACAGGCCATCGAGGAAACAATAGTACTGATCCCCGGAAACGGTGCTAGATTTTGAATCAAACTTTTTAAACACTTACTTTTTATAAAAATAAAAAGCTCGTCCGCAAGAGTGGAGCAATTGTAAGTGGCAAGCTGACTCGAGTCAAATCTCTCGAGGAATGACAATCGGAATTTAAAAATGTTCATTAAAACACAATTAGAATCTAAACACTCGATCAAATCAGTTGGTTGATTGTTTTGTTTAAAACATTAAATTTCCACGATCAAATTGAGGAACAAACTAACTAAGCAAGTAAATGATTCACTAAATTCTCAAACTAAATTTTAAACATAATAATTAAAAACGAAAGAGTAAACAACCAAACATAAATTAGAGCTAAACGTGCTCGATCAAATGACAAGAACGCAAATAAGCATGAAATTGACTAACGTTCTGACAACGACAGATCCAAAAGATAAGAATGCATGGACGATCAATTAACACAACAATTTCACAAGCCAATTCAAATAAAAATAGCAATGAATCATTAAAATTAACGAAAGACAAAATCAAAACAATTGTATTATGAAAATTAATAATCCAAAACTCAAGAAGAAAAGTCAAGAATCGAGCTAAAAATTAACAAGCGTATTGAAAACAAGAGTTGCAGAAAAATGAATTAACAAACTACCCAAGATATGAGTTCTGGGATCCAACGCTGGATCATTCGAATTTGAGAATCGAAAACTCTAAGATTAAAAGATAAAAATGAAGGACAAAAGGAGGAAGATTCAAATGTTTAAACTAAGGAAACTATGGTTCCCAAATGGGAACTTTTCAGTCTGGTCAGTTCTAATGTCCAGCTGAAGAGGGACATCACTTATATACTATCAGACAAGGAGGGCATTATGGTAAATTTGCACGAAAATTACGACAATCGATTGACCGTTTATTGGCGTCGACCACCGTCGATGTCGAGCGTCAGTCAACGGTGGCGCGTGGCTCTCGGCATGTCGATCGACCAAGGGCGTCGACTCCGCTGGTGGTGCCCATCAATGACGCATCGATGGGAGACGTCGATTGACAGATGCTGGAAATCCTCGGCACGTTGGTCGACAGTTGTCAGCGTCGGTGCTGCGTCAATGGTCAGCGTGGATGATGCGTTGATTGACAAAAACTTTGCGTCGTCCGGTTTTCATCGTTTTGAAGATGAAAAAGAGAATTAAGCGTAATTAGAACGACAACTTACGAAACGAGAGAGAAAAGGTGTTAAACGGGATAAAACAAAAAGACCTACAAAAATACTAAAAAGAAGAAAAGCGAAAAGAACAACGACCTAAAATTTATCATAACACACAAAACAAAATGAAAAAACACACATAAAATACACACAAATATGTACAAATCACAAGACAACACAATTCATCAAACTACCAGTTGTGCAATTACTGAAGTGAATAGACAACACAATGACACAACAATATTAGTTGGCAAAGCTGCATTTCATTGATGTGTGTGTTTGTGCGTACGTGTATATATATATATATATATATATATATATATATATATATATATATATATATATATATATATATATATAATTATTTATTTATTTATTTATAATAACAACCAAGTAAAATTAAGTAAATAGAATTTCTAATTGCCTTTTTCCTTTGTGCAAAAGATAAAAACTAATGGCTAACTTTGATGAAAACCATCCCGATTAAGAAGAATTCGAGAGAATTACTATAATCCTGAAAGAACCCCATGGAACATGCCCATGAAACGAGTAATTCTTGATTTTTTAATCTCCCAAAAAGAAAGTGTTGAAAGGGGAGCAAAAAAAGGAGACAGAAGTTTAACTGTCATGCAAGTAACAAATGTACTCCAAGGAATTTTTGCTTTTTCACCTTCAATTGAGGATGTTAATCAGAGGATACAGGAAATGGATATGGGGTACAATTTGTGGGAGGTTCTGTTTCCTGAGCTTAGAGTTTATAGCGATCATGACCGCAAACTAGTTTGTGTAGATACCACCATCTGCGATCACTTTACCGATGTAAAGTTCATAACTTCCTCTCTCTATAATAACATGATTGAATTTTTTTTTATTGTAGATTAGATACATCACTAACTCTTTTTTTTTTAATGAAGGAATACAACGATGTCTTACCATCAAAAAAGTACTACGTGTTAGACGAGCCACCAATGAGGAAAAAATTACAGATAGCTTTTGGATAAAACGTTAATGGTGTGTTCGTCGTTTCAAAAGTACTAATGTGTTTGTATTTTTAATTTCTTATTTCAACAGTTTTAATTATATGTTCAAGTGTGTAATGAGATGGGATTGGGATGACCTCGGTTTCAGTATGCAACTATTTCAAATGTTGTAATGTTTGAATGTGTAATCTTTTATTTTTCCTTTATTTAATAAAATTATTTATTAAATGTTTATCCAACCTTGCTGGTGAAAAGACTACACATTAATCAATAGGTTTTTCAACTTTTATTGTGATAAAACTAGACACTATTCCATACGTTTTTCAACTTTTTTTGTGAAAAGACTACACATTAGTCATTATGTTTTCATCTTTAGCTGTGACAAAGACTACACATTGAGTACAATTGTCTTGTGAAATTGTAACTTATCTATAAGTTTTAAATATTGGACTAGGTCTTTTAAAAACAATCCACTTATACCTTTGGTTTTCTCCACCATCTAGGTATTACCATAACAAAAAGAAAAAATGATTTCCCATCAGCCTAACATTGTACCAAATTCTGATTTTGAAGAAGGTTTCTTTTTCAACGATAGAAACTTAACCGAGTGGAACATCCATATGGATACTATGCTGGTTGACAGCCTCTGTGAGAGCAAGCTCAATGGAGTCTACGATCCCAGAAGAGGGTTACACAACAATATCACGTGGATCTTATTGGAGAAAATCAATGTTACGTTCGGGAAAGACTTTTCAATGGACGACATAATCTCTCGAGTTGAACTTCTTGAAAAATGATACAAGCATTTTCATATGATGTTGGAAAACGAGTATTTTACTTGGGATCATGAGACGAACAAAGTCCATATTTTACTATGATGCTATGTTATATTGAGAAATTAACTATGAACGGTATCTCCACTGAGTCATTGTGTACTCATCCCTTTTCATCAAACATTTTTCAGGTGAAGTGAAGCGCAGCGTAAGCGTGGTGGTGGCGACGATAATAAAACTTGATTTAAAGTTATGTTTCTATTTTCAAAACATGATCAAATAGTCGTATTTTATAAATGTTGCATTCATTCGAGCGCTATTTACAAAATGCCATATATTATTATTATTATTTTATTTATTATGTTCAAATGATATTATATGTAATTGTTTTCTTTAAAGTAATGTGATATGATTTCATACAAATTATTATCAGGATTTGCTTATGTTATAAATTATTCAAAGGTATTTATTTAAAGTAACGTCCCCCAAAGACTTTTATTAAAATATAATTGCTTCCGCTTATGTTTCCGCTATGAAAAATTGGGGCGTTACACTGCTGCTGCTGTTTAATAATTATTTTATTTTATAGTAAATGGGATTTAACAATTATGTATATATATATACTCATATCTTGGATTATGTCTATTATTTAGAAATGGAAGCTGATTTCAAGCAGGTTAGATATACCTAATGCAAGAATAAATATAAATATAAATGTCAATTTTACAAATTATTTATAATAGTTAGCAATAATTTACAAAGAATCATTACAGCATGCATAAATATAAATAACAATTTAAGAAATGATTTATAAACTGTTAGCAATAATTTATAAATCATTTAATGGCATGCATAAATATAAACAACAATTTAAGAATTTTTTTATAAACAAGATAATATACATGTCACATCAACAATTTATAAAGAACAATTTGACTAGTTATCGATAATTTATAACCAACAATTTAACTACATATGCATACATATTTATTTTTAGAATAATATAAACAATAATCTAACTACATAAAAATAATTCTTAAATAAAAAATTAACTAGTCATAAATTTTTATTTCAATACTAATATAATAAAATATGCCACTATTAGTTTTAATATAAAAAACTAAAAATTAAACATTACCTTAAATAATTTCTCGCAAGCAAAGCAGATCAAAATTTCTTGAGTTTAGAGAGGAAATGAGATGAAAATAAAATAAAATTTTGAAGCTGGAGTGGTTCGAATGAACATGGACGAACTGAAACAATAAATGAAGAGGTATAAAAAAATAAAAAGAAATTAAAAAAATAAATTCATGCATCCATGTGATTTGAAAGACTAGTGCATGAAAGATTAGACGTTTGCATGCTGATACACTTTCACGTGAATATTGACATTATTATTATTATTATTATTATTTATTTATTTATTTTTTAAAGCGGATTCAATTTTTATTTTTTTACATTTAAATTCGCACTTTCAAAAGGCGGATTCCAATTTTATTTATTTATTTTAAAATATTTGAATTTGCACATTTAAAGTGCGAATACTAATTATTTTTTTTTAAACATTTTTTAAATTCTCACTTTAGGAATGCAATTCGGATTTAATTTTTTTTAATATTAGAAATCGAATTCTATGTATGCGAGTTTGATTTAATTTATTTTTTAATATTAGAATCCGCATTATGAAAGTGTGATTCTTAGTTTTAAAAAATTTAAAAAAAAAATGCATACTCAGTGTGCGATTCCTAATTTAAATATTTTTTTAAAAATATTTATTAGAAATTGCTTACTCAGTGTGCGATTCCATATAAAAATAAAAATTAGAGAATCACATATTGGGCGTGCGAATTCACCTAAAAACACGATTCACCCCCAATACACCTAAAAACACGATCTGTTTTAAAAACTATTATATTTTCGCATCTTTCCCGTTATAATATATCGAAATGTAACGTTGCAATTTGTAAATGTTATCGTGATCAGTTAATATTATGATTACATCTGTTTTTGTTTTTTTTCGTTTTTCTTTTTAACTTCGACAAGACATAAAAAAGAAAAAGTTATAAATCTGAACCCGCTAAAAATAATTTTTGTATCTGCCCTGTATGCATGAGAAGACCCACTGGATAAACCCAAAGATCAGAATAGCTACGATTGTTATAGGGGAATTTATAAAACTACCTATTTAAAAAATAAATATTTAAAAAATACGATCACCGTAAGAAATTTATAAATATACAAACAAACCAAGAAATTTATAAATTTACGAATACTCATCTGAAGAAAACCGCCGCTTTCATATTCAGTTGTAAAATTCTAAAACCTCTAATGGAAACCCAGATACTACCGACTCTATCGACCTAAAAAGTGGTAAAAATCTAAAAAATACTATTGAAAATTCTAAAACCTCTAATGGAAACTCAAATACTAACAACTCTATCGACTAAAACATGGTAAAAACCTAAAAATACTATTGAAAATTCTAAAACCTCTAATGGAAACTAATCAGGTAATCGGGATGAGATGCAAATGAAGGGGTAAGTTTGAAGGGAAGAAATGTGATTTGAAGAGAATAAAAGTGACGATAAAATCAATCAGAATCATTCACAAAGAAAAATTTAAAAATATACGTAATAATTAAAAATAATAAGAAAATCTATAATTGTAAAAATTTTTAATGTATTGTAAAATTGTAAAAGGTAAAAGTTAAGTTAGTGTTTTCTGTCATTTTCCCGCCGTTATATTTGCGTAGGCCCCACAAATACCATGTAGACCATTTTGGAGTCACCTAATGGATTGTGACCCAACAAAAACAAAAAAGGCCCAGCTCATATAGCAGACTAATTATTGTCCACTATATATGTTCATTATTATTATAGTCTTGACCTCAACATTGTCACTCTGTTTGCCCAATAGTTTTGATTTTTTGTAATCTAGCACTAATTCCCTCTTCTTCTCTAAGCAATCATGATTACTTTAATCAGCTACCAGATGCGTGGTGACATGGAGTTTGGTTTATTTGAGCCACTAATTTTTACTGCTTTCTATAATTTGTCTGATACACGTCAGTAATGTACAAGTGGCACAATATCAATCACATATAATTATAATAAAATAATGTTTGATAGCGTGATCTAGTTTCTTTAATGAAGTCTATTAAAATGATTGCCAACTAGTAGCGATTTTTCGTTATAATTGCCTGACCATAGTTGGACAAGTCATTTAGTCTAAAATCGTCCAATTTCCTATTCTACCCTCCTTGGTCAATGGTCCTAATTGGACAACTTAAATTTTGACATGTATCGACGTTCATACCTATGTCAAATTAGACTTTATTGGTCGGTGATAAGGGTAAGTGAGATTTTTTTTGAGGTAAACGTAAATGCACACCTTAGGTAAGTGAGATTTTTTTTGAGGTAAACGTAAATGCACACATTAATTAAGGGTAAACACTTATTTATGTAAGGTTAGATTGACGAGTCATTACACGTTAGATCATCTGATTCGATATTATAATGTATTGATTTTTGTATTATGATATATTGATTTTTCATCAAAAGTATTGATTTTTCTGACCCGTACTATGATGTATTGATTTTTATATTATGATTTATTATTTTTTTCATTATAATGTATTGACTTTTATACTATTATATATTGGTATGATATTTTGGCCTAACAGATAATCTGTTAGTTTGGCGTGACAAGAGTGTTACTCTTAATTGAGATATTTATTGAAAAGCATAAAAACAATACTCCATTTTTCTTCAAAACGAAAATTTATAAACAAAACACACATGAATTAAGAAATACATGATATATATAATCGAAATTCTAAAAACTTTGCTATCCTTTCAAGATAAATTAAATAGGGCTTTCTCAAATGTAATTAACACTTTTAAAAAATAAATATATTTATTTAGATTGGACAGACAAAAATAAAAAACATGCTTATACTTATTGGTGAATATGGTATTTATTAAGTGATTATGGAAAGTTTTGAGAAAATACACTTTTTCCAAATGTTAACTAAACGAGCCTAGTCTTTATTGGATATTGTGAAAGTTTTCGGTGGTGTAATTTCAGATATTTGGTTAGGGGCAGCACTCTTGTCAGAACGAACTAACGAATCATCTGTTAAGCCAAAATTTCATATCAATACATTATAGTAAAAAAGTAAATACTCCCTCTGGTTCAATATGTAAATCGTTTGGGATTAAAACACACATATTAAGAAATTGATAAAGATGTCAAACATACCCCTCATTAATACATCTATTATTAATTAATGCTAGTGAGAAAATAAAACGTCTTCATGCACCAGTTAGTGGAAAAATAAAAATAATTAATACATATAATGAAGGGTAAATTTGGAATAAATACCAATAAATTACCTAAAAAACATAAAACGACTTACATTTTGTAACAATTGAAGGCACCCAAAACGTCTTTTAATTTGAACCAGAGGGAGTACATTATAATGAATACATCATAGCACGGGTAAGAGATTTATGAAATATCAATACTTTCGAGTACAAAAACCAATATATCATAGTACAAAAATCAATGCATTATAGTATCGGGTCAGACGGCCTAACAGATCATGACCCATCAATTTGACCTAACACAAGTGTTCGCCTTTGCTTGGTGATTGGAGAAATTTTGAAGGAGTATAATTGAGAAAAAAAAAATATGTGTATTAGATAATAATAATAAAAAAAATCTAAAATATAAATATTGTATTTCTTAAGTGATCGAAGCAAATTGTATTGAGAAAATTACTTTCCCAAATGTGAAACAAAGACTCGGAAAATGAAATGTATTACGTAAGTGTTGATAAAGTATATTTCTAAGTGAATACAATCAAATAAGATATTTTGTTAAAATTATTCAAAAGCCTCAAATACTTAATTATCATTTATCAAAACAAGTTATGTCACACTTCACTCGGGTGAGACAAAATACTATTAGAATACTTTTTAAATATAAAACCGTCAATTTATTGAGTTTGGAAATGGGATGATAATAATAATAATAATAATAATAATAATAATTTGAAAGCTATTTGGGGTGGCATAGTGTTTTTTTGCGGTTTGGTTGAGAAATTTCTAGTTTGAATTCCACTCCACTACTATTTGGTTGAGATTATCGAGCATAACATGTTTAATGTGGTAATTTAACTAACATGATTTATAAATTATTGCCGAAAATTTAATTAGCGCATGTATAATTGACATGCAAATGCATATCAATTAAATAGCTGACATCCTTGGTCGGCACTTGATAGAATGCAGATAATTCAATTCACCGGGATGGTGGGTTCAAGTTGTACTCGGAAAGGACAATCTGGGAGTTCGATCCTGCGTAGTTTGGCCTTGGTCAAAGTATTTTTATAGTTCCTCGATTGCATGTCAGAACCCAACAAACGATCGAAAAATGCATGGTAGGTAGTTCAGGCCGACGAGAAACTGCAAATGAGAACAAACAATAAGAAATTAGAACAAAATAAAGAAAAAAGTTCGGGTGCTACACTAACCAAATTTCATAAGGGAATTTGGAGGGCTGTAGATCGAATCATCAGAGTTTCGTCTGCCAGTCCCATCCAACATAGAACCAATACGGCTTCCAAATGTGAAGAATATCAAGAAGTCTTGTCACAAGATTCTTAAGTATTCCATCCCTGACTGAGGAGTAATAGAAGCCTTGAAAAGGTAGAGCCAACTGAGCTCTTCAAAGGTGGGGGCCATCTAATCGTGTAGGTTGAAGAGCACATATAACCCCAGAATCCGAGCAAGAGATAAAAGATGTATTTGAAAGGGGGGAGGACCCACTCCCAAAGAAGATCGGTTAGAAGTCGGGGGAGTAGTAAAGAAACCCCAAAGTGAAGGTTATCCTTGAACAAAGAAGTACAAGAGGGTGGCGGGCAACGAATTTACTCAGCATCATAATTCTGAATAAATGCACGGATTAGGGCACACCACACAGCTCCCAATACAGGGCCAGGTCATCACCTATCAAAGTGCTTCTCTGAATGTCAATTTCGAGTTTGGCATAATCCCAGTCCAATTGGCCTAGTCTCTTCCAATGACCTTCAGGGGTACGTTCTCCAAGTAGGATCGACCTGGATCCGGAAGACTTTGGTGGCACCAGTGTCCCACCGATTTCAAAATGGTGCCCACCCACCCCCCCTGGTTTTTCGGGTTCGACCGACCCATGGTGCTCAGCGGGCGTCAGCCATGAAAGTTAGATCCGGAAGATTTTCCAGGGGCTCGAACCAGCCAAGGTTGACTCCAAAATCATCTCTCGCCATTTTGGTCCGATCCGAGCTCAAACCATGAACCCAAGCCATCTCGCCGATCTGACCATCTTCAAGATGGTCGACCAAATCAAAATGATGGTCCATGTAAAATACGCTTTGGGGTCCGAACTCACAACCTTGACCAAATTGCCCGTCGGGCCCGAATTGCTCACTTTGGCTGAACTGTCCATCCCCGATAAATTATAGGGTGTCCACTCCGAGTTGCTCGAAAGCAAAAGGTCAGCCATGCCCAAATATTTTGCTTGTACCAAAACTCCCATATTGATTCAACTTGAACTCGCCACTATGGCTCGGTTGAGCTTCGAACTGACTATTGGCCTGACCGACTAGTAAAACTGAAACCCCAAAAATCATCCGGAGAATACCCCAGACTACAAGACATAAAAGAAATAGAAAAGAAAGAAAAAAGAGAATGAAATTACCTTTAAAAAAACAACAAGAAGAATCAGGGCGTGAGGATAGATTGAATGAGACCAGGAAGAGTCAGAAGGATAAAGCCTTCCGAACTAAAGAGTAGGAGCGATTAAAGAACGACATCCGCACATAAATGGTTTTAGGCAAGAAAGGGAGAGAATGAAGTGGGGTGTTGTGAGAATGAGGAATAGATGAAAACCTAGGGGGACTATTTATAAGGAGAGAGGGGAATCCAAGGGACATAAGCTGACAATATTCTGCAAAAATCGATGCCTCGTACGATGCGCGGTCAAACTTCTCCTTGAATAGGACTGATGGGACCGAACATCCCAACTTGGCCAGCTCGGTCTTCGGACCTGTAGAACTTTAAATGAGTCTGAACCTGCCTACTTCAAGCTGACTTTGCACTCAGGGGTTTTTTGATGGTCGACATTGCCCTGAGACCACGTGGCTATTTTAGGTCCACATGTTCGGCTAAACTGGTATCTAACAAAATTGCCACGCTAAACTAATCTGACCCGAGATCATAACATCGGCAGAGCTGGGTCGATCAAAACATAGCCGAGCTAAGCAGGAACCTTATCCGACTAGGACACGGGAGAAAGGGCATTATTCATAACTTAACGTCCTCGACTATTGCACAGACCCGACTATTGTGCTGCTTACACCTCGGCTGCCTCCCCATCGCATTGGCTGCCGCACCTGACACCTCGGATGTCATGTTGCCCCTACTTTTAACCGGATGACGAGAATGATACAGCCAACCAGGCCACATGTCACCGAAATATGAATGGCTCATTCAGATGGTCCTCGCCGACCAGGACGGTGCGCTCAAGAAACCCCTGCCAACCTGGGGCTCCTGCTGACCAGGATGGTGTTGGTCGGTCAAACAATGTGTCTAACACATGGACAGTGCATTCAAGTATCCACCACCTGGCCGACTAGGGAGGTGTCGGTCAGTCGGACCATGTGTCCAACACATGCTTGGCACACTCAGGTAGTCCCCGCTGACTTGGACACCGGCCGACCAGGGTGGATTTGGCTGAACAGACCATGTGTCACTAGCCGTGCATGGTATGTTCAAGTAAACCACTGACCTCACCATATGTCACTTATCATTTACCCACAAAGCGTCACTACACGGGGTCACCGATCCCTCAACCAATCAACTCGGTCGTATTTGGCCCGACAGGATATGCCTTCAACGTTGGCCAGCATGGCGTCGTCAGGTACGTCAACCAAGATGACCTGGATGGGTCGACCAGAAAAATATTTCGGGTTGACTCGGCGAATAAAAAAGATGAGAATAGAAATAAGGCGGTGGAAACATAATTAAGGTTAGGAATTTTTGGGTTAACTTACTCCCTAAAGAAATTAACAACCAGTGATGTGGTGACACGTATTAAATTAGGTTTTAATGGGAAGCCTACAAATAGCCTCTACAAGCTTAAGAGAAAGGATCCAAAAGTTTTATAGAGAGAAGCATATAGAGAGATGTAAAGAAAGAAAATTTGTAATCAAGAAACCTACACTTGTAAAAGGATCTAATTAATGCCGACCTGACCTGAATTTGAGAAATAAAAGTTATGCATTTTTTCCTACTCATTTTTTTTACATATTTTCTTGCTAATCTCTTATTTGTAATATTAAGTTTGCTTTGGATACTTTAAACAATTGCTTTATCTTGTTATTAACTTTTAATTTTACTTAATGCGCATCTCCTTTTTACTTCAATACTCGTTGCAATCGTATGAACAAGGCACGATCATTCCTAGGTCACTAAACATGTCTATTTTCATACCAATGTGATATGTTCGAATTATTCGAACTGACATGATACATTGTATTTTGGAAAACACTTGCGTTAGGCCGGATTGACGGGTCATGACTCGTTAGGCCATTTGACTCGATATTATAATGTATTGGTTTTTGTATTATGATGTATTGGTTTTTTACTCAAAAGTATTATTTTTTTTCATAAATCTCTGACCTGTGCTATGATGTATTGGGTTTTATACTATGATGTATTGGTTTTTCACTATAATGTATTGACTTTTATACTATAATATATTGGTATGAAATTTTGGTCTAACGGATGATCTGCTAGTCCGTCCTAACTGGAGTGCTGCCCCTGTATTTTTATGCAAAAAGGGGGCAACAGAATTTCAATATGATGATAGTGCCATGTATGATTCTGTGTCAAAAGCGTTCTAACGGGCAGGATCATGTCATTTTTCCCTAACGACGATCATGTCGCATAGAACTTCGTTTCATTCTCGTTTCATCTGTATAATAATTAAGATTGTATAAAGATTAAACACATGAATTTAAGAATTATACTGAAAGATACTTTATCCATCCCATCAAAATTGTGGTCATGTTTGTAAGTGGTGTAAAAATTTAGAAAGTGAGACTTTGAGGTTTTGTGCAAGATGAAAAGGAAAAGGAAATGAGAATATTGCGTGAAAGAATATTGTAATATAAACTTCAAGCTATGTATTTATAAATGGGTGTTTGTAATTATAATATGATAGGATTTGATTTATATCATTTACGCAACTTCAAAATCTTATTATTTACGTTGCTTTATTTAGAGTTATTTGTCTATCTGGACTCTGGTGTTAGTTAGAATGTTTAGTGAATTAATCCTGCAAATTGATAGTCATTTATCTTGATATATCTTTATTTAGCTCTTACTTATTTTTTTTCCAAAGATAATTATCAAATCCTTATTTTGTGGAATTAAGACACTCTAAAGGAAGTTGAACTATATATCACTTGGCATTTTGATGAAGAAAAACAAGGGTGAGGACGAGAAAAACAGAAATCCAACTACATCTTCTGTCGCTCATTATCTCAGGATTCTTCAAGTTTATGTTTGATCAAACGAGAAGATTTTTAGGAGCGAGTCTTTTTGAGTGTTTTTGTAATATTACTAGATATCATCATTTCTTGATTTGTAAAACATTTTCTACATTTCTAGTAATATATGTATGGCCTAAGGTCACGATCTGTGAGTTTATTTAACTCATAGACAAAATTTATTTTTGCGTTTATCTTTCAAATATAAACTTATTAGGAAAGATGTCTCAACATCACCACTAACATCTGATTGGCTGGGAGGCTCCTAGGATAGACGATCTGATTTAACTATGGACGAAAGATCTTGGCGTGCAATCTTGACTGGCTGGGAGGCTCCTAGAATAGACGATCCAGATGGTGATGTCATTCTATAAAATGAGGTCAACTCGACTGTCGAGGAACTTACTGTTTCAAATGAAAATACCAAAGCATTGAACGCTCTCTACTGCTTTGTGGACATTTCTCTATTCAGAATTATTTCAAATCTCTAGACGGCTAAAGAAGCATGGGATGCTCTACAACTCTTTTGTGAAGGTTCAAAAGGAGTCCAACGAACTAAACTCAGAATGTTGGCAACTCAGTTTGAAGTACTAAGGATGGAAGAAAGTGAAACCATTTCCAATTACAGTGCCAAGCTCCTTGACATCGCAAATGAATGTCAATCTTTAGGTGCTCCCATCTCAAATGAAAGGGTTGTGAGCAAATTCCTGCGATCTTTAACTGAAAAGTTCAATATGAAGATCACTTCCATTGAAAAATCCAAGGATACTTATGTCATGAGTTTTGATGAACTTGTTGGATCGTTGAAAACCTACGAGATGGAATTAAAGATTAAGAAACCGAAAGGGATAAGTATGCTCTAATTTCAGCCCCAGATTTTGAGATGAAGATCTTGATCTTGCTGCCCTTGATCATGAGGCTGAAAATGTCAATTTATATGAAGATGGAATCGCTCTCATCACCAGAAAGTTTAGTGACTTTCTGAAGAAAAAGAAAAACTTAAGAAAGCCTTTCAATAGGCACTTCAAGCCCTCATCTGAACCGACCACTCCTAGACCATTGGGTCAATTAGCCAATAGGTTCCAAAGGAGGGATGTGACTCCCACAAGTGTTAAGTCTGATCCTAGAAATCATAACAGCACCAAGGATCTGGACAATGTTCAATGTCGTGAGTGTAGAGGCTTCAGACATTACAAGCATTAGTGTTCTAATACCATGAGAAAGAGAAACTTGATCGCCATGAGCGATAGTGAAGAAGATGAAGAATCAAAAGAAACCAAAGTGGTCACTGCCACGAATGCTTGTGTTGTCTGGGATAACACTGACAGTACGAGTGACATTTTGTGTCTCAACTTGTTCACCTTAATAGACAGTGATGATAATGAAGATTTTGGCACTGCCTACGAAGAGCTGTATGAGAATTGGTGCAAACTTGTTTAGAAGGTCGGAATTCTCTCTAAAGAAAATGAGAGACTGGCTCATACAGACAAAGAACAACAATCTTTGGTTTTGTGATTGGAAGCTCTCCTGACCAAACGAGAAGAGGAACTTGATAGAGCTAGGGGTGAACTGTCAACTGCCATGATGACACTAAAGAAACTCAACACTGGATCAACCAAACTTTAGGAGATCTTGTCCATTGGATCAATGATTAGACATGTATAGGATCTTAGGCTCCAGTTTTTGTCAAAGAAAGTGAAAACCCTTCAGAAGGATCTATTTCTACCAGGAAGGCCAAGCGACGAAAGCGTACTTATGTATGTCATCACTGCTCAGAACCTGGACACATCAGACCATTTTGCAAAATCCTCTCCTAGAAGCAAGACAGTGTCAGTGAACATAAGCTCCAACATTAGGACTAACACTACTCACAAAGGCAGAATGGTGTGGGTAAGAAAAGTTTACACCCTATGTAACATGATTTATATTTGTCTGAAGTCCAGTGTTGAAGGCTCCTGGTATTTCGACAGTGGATGCTCCAGGCACATGACAGGACAGGCTGAACACTTGACTAACATTGTAAAGCACAATGGTGGCAAAGTTCAATACGGTGGTGGGGCGCATGGTCAGATTATAGGAAAAGGGACCCTAAATGTTGAAGGACTACCTAAAATTCAGAATGTGTTGCTTTTTAAGGGATTGGATGCAAACCTCATAAGCATCAGTCAGTTATGCTATGATGATCTCCATGTAAAATTCAGGTGAGATTCGTGTGAAGTCTTTGACAACACTGACCAATGCATTCTTACTGGCACAGAATCCACGAACAATTGCTACAAAGTGAACAGTATGATCTGGTGTCAAAGTGTCCAACCTTCAGAATCTGAGTTGTGACATCAAAAGATGGGACATGTTAACTATAAGATGGTGAGTAAACTAGTCAAGTCTGAGGAAGTAAGAGGAGTTCCCAAGCTGGTCATCAACAACCCATCTGTATGTGGTGATTTTCAAAAGGTAAAACAAACAAGAGTGTCTCACCCGATGATCCAACACTTCAACACCCCTTCTGTCTGGAACTTCTCCACATGGATCTTATGGGTCCAATCGGGGTAGAAAGTATTGGTGGTAAGAAATACTCGTTTATCATTGTTGATGATTTTTCTCATTTTACCTAGATAGAGTTTCTTCTTGAAAAGTCAGAAACCTTTGAAAACTTTTGAAAACTGTCCAAACGTGTCAGGAACAAATTTTGTTTACAAATTGGCAGAATTAGAACAGATCATGGTAAAGATTTTGAAAACTCATCCTTTCAAAAATTTTGTAAAAAATATGGAATTTCACATGAGTTCTCATCTCCAGTTACGCCCCAACAAAATTGAATAACTGAGCGTAAGAACTGATCTTTACAAGAAATTGCTCGAACATTCTTATTTCAAGAAAAGTGTCAAAAAGATTTTGGGCTGAAGCTCTCAATACTGCGTGTCACATCTTGAATCGAGTCTATTTTAGGGTAGGTACCTGTGAAACATCCTACGAAAGTCTTGTTGGAAAGAAATCAAATCTGAGGTATTTTCATATTTTTGGTTGTGTATGCTATGTGTTGAACGATAGGTCTTACCTATCAAAGTTTGGTTCCAAAATTGACAAGTGTGTGTTTTTGGGATATTCGGTCAACAGTCATACATATAGGGTATTTAATCTTAGAACTCGTACTTTGCTTGAGTCTGTGAATGTCAGGTTTGATGAACTAGTAGATATTTCTAGCAATTCTGCTGAGGATGATGTAGCTGATTTGCTTCAAAGTACACAGTCTCATCCCTCACTCACTCCAAGGGAATCCTCTGAAACTGCACCTGTTGTTACTAAAAGTGTTGCAACACCTGAACCAACATCACCGATCCATGCAGACGCTGATGAAGAAACCTCAGTGTTTAAAGAGGATCGGGATGATGCAGAAATATATGATCCACTTTACAGAGACATACCCTCCAAGATACAGAGGAATCATCCTACTTCTCAAGTTATTGGATCCTTGAACGAAAGAAGTACATGGAAGAAGCAGACCAATTTCAAGGAAATTGTAAAACTTGTATGTATGGCTTCATGCTGTTCACTAACAAAAAATTCTTATTTTGTGTCCTCTGTAGAGCCCAAGAAAGTGGAAGAAGCTCTCAGAGATGAGTACTGGATAAATGTTATGCAAGAAGAACTGGATCAGTTTGCAAAGAATGACGTATGGGACTTGGTACCACGACCAAGTGCAGGAAACGTCATTGGAACAAGATGGATCTTCAGAAACAAAACTGATGAATTAGGTAACATTGTGAGAAACAAAGCCAAACTTGTGGCTCAGGTTTATACCCAAGTTGAAGGTATAGACTTTGATGAAACATTTTCCCCTGTAGCAAGAATTGAGTTAATTAGATTACTTCTGCCAATTGCTTGTAACTTGAACATTAATCTTCACAAAATGGACATAAAAAGTGCTTTGTTAAATGGTGTTTTAATTGAGGAAGAATATTAATCGAAGAATTCTTAGCACTCTAAGAAATCTTTTTCGCAATAGTACGGAGTCGATTGTAGAGCGGTAAGTTTTCCCGAGTCGTGTCTCTCGAGAATAGATATAATCGGCGGTCGGTGTATTTAGTCACTCTCTTGTTAAGCTAAATTACACTAATCTAATCTACGAAAGCATTAAGACATTGGTTGGTTTGAGTTTTGAATTTAAAAGAAGACTTTAATGAAAATAATGAAAATGAGGGTTTAGGGTGTTCGGTTCGTCTCCACGATTAATTGGTTTTTGCCGAGCACTTAATCCACGATTCGGAGTTGTCAATCCCAAATGTCGATCAAGTATTGAGGTTGTCAATCCCAATTCTCGACAAGCTCCGATTAATGGTTCTAAATGAACCAAAACCCTAAACTCGTATTTACTAAACTAATTGCATCAAATAAAGCTTACAATTAGAAGAGAGTTCATGGAGGGAAAATCAAACATTTCAAATTGAAATTGGTCAAAGGGAATTAAATGGAAAAGAAGTCAAATTGCTAAAAGAAGAAAACCCATTTGGCTTTTGAAAACCCAAGGTTTGCTTAGACAAATGGGGTAAAAAGCTTGAAGATGCAACAATGGAGTTTGGCAAGAACAACAAGAACTACAAGCTAGAAAATTCAAAGGAGGATTCAAAAAGCAATGAACAACAAAACAAACTAAATCTAATATCCAACACAACAACAAGAACAATCAATCTAGAACAAGCATAATAATTAAGGGAAAGAAAACTACCATATTGCAATGAACACAAAAGCTTCAAATCTTCAAATTACAAGCACCACAAATGAAGGAGGTGTCACTCACTCCAACACTTGCTTAAGGGAAACTAACTAAAAACTAGAAACTAACTAACTAAGCTAAACTAGATTAACTACTAAGCTAGCTAAAACTACACTAAACTAGGGTTTATAAGCTAGGATTTTGAAAAGCAAGATTAAAGGATTGGAGGAAATGGAGCAAGCTCCAAATTCCACCAAGGAAGGGTTGTTGAATAAGGTTGAGAGCTGGTCCTATAAATACAAAGATGCAGGGGCAAAATCATCAAAAAGGACAAAAATCACGAGTTCCCCTGCGTCTCAGTCGATCGACTGAGGACCAGTCGATCGACTGAAAGCTGTTGATCGACTTCTTCGTCCAAAAATCCCAAACTCACTGGACTCCAGTCGATTTGGGGAAGTCCAATTGATCGACTGAAAGCTAGTCGATCGACTGGTTTGACTGCTCCGGCTCGGTTTCTCGTTTCCGCTCTCCCTGTCCGCCGGTTTTTGCTTCTTGTTCGCGTTGTGTTTTCTTGCTTTTCCCGTTCCAATCCGAGTCGAGTGGGATGCCTTGAGCGTGCACGAGACCTGTTTGGTCATCCTACGGCCAAAAATACGAAAAAGGGTAAAAATGTACGAAAAATGACTAAAAACCGCACAAAAGTAATAAAAACCTAAAACTCATAAATAGGCCAAAACGACTCCTAAAACCCGTAAACGCAAGCAAGACACACGCGAATGCGACACAAAAAGGTAACAGAAAAAGTGTACAAAAAAGTACAAATCAACCACCCCACACTTAGAATAATTGCTTGTCCTCAAGCAATACTAATCTAGAATTACAAAATTACCCGAATGATACTAAACTAATGCACAAACCTAATTCGAGACGTCGTATGCTACAATACTCGTTAGCTCGGCTAAAAGGACAACAAAGATGTCTTGACAAAGAAAGTTTAGATCGACTCC
>BMAC01000657.1:492235-524460 GCA_014905375.1 Phtheirospermum japonicum | reverse complement strand
TAAAACCGCCGTAAAAAACCCTAAAAAAACCGCCTTTAAATCTCCTTTTTACAATAGTGGAAGTGGAAAGAAAGTAGATAATGGAGTCTAAAAAGAAGAAGAAGAGGTGACTGAGATTCCGACTACGGCTTCGCCTAAGAAAGATGAGCCTAAACCAGTAGACCAAATGCATAAGTCACCAAATCCTTATATTCGGGATCATGAAAGGGTAAAATTCCGAACCAAGCCCCCACTCCAATGACAGTTGACGATCCCACCAAGTTTTCAACTCCGCAACCGATGAAGTCAACAACTATCATTCGGGACAAGGTTCCTTTTCCAAGTCGTCTACGCCCAGCCAAAGAAAACAAGAAATTCATGGAACTCCACAATTCAAGACAATGCCAGCATACGTTAAATTTTTCAAGGAGTTATCTTCAAGGGAAAGATGGCTGGCAACAACACAATGAGTGGAATTAACCAAAGAGGTGAGCGCCATTTGCAAAGGTCCACTACCCCCTAAAGAAAAAGATCCAGGGAGTTTTCGCATAACTATCACTTTGGGGAATGGGCAAACGGCACGTGGAATGCTTGACCTTGGTGCAGGAATAAATTTGATGCCATATTCGCTATATAAAGAATTCGACCTTGGAGTAATGAAGCCAACTACGATGCACCTACAATTGGCAGATCGATCGATCAGACAGCCTCTCGGCATCGTTGAAGATGTATTAGTACAAGTCGGCGAACTTGTAATTCCAGTTGATCTTGTCATACTTGATGTAGGTGAAGTTCCAAAGGAAGTCACGGAGCATACTATTTTTCTAGGCCGGCCATTCGTGTCCACCTCTCATACACTAATTGACGTGCACAAAGGGAGAATGACCTTATCAGTTCTGGGTAAGTCGGTGACGTTTTCGCTTAAAGAAATTCACAAAACTCCCCCTCCGTTCATGAACGACGATTTCTCCTTTATTGATCCTATTGCATCTTGCATTCACGAACTAAAGGGAATCACTATTTTAGATGAGTTAAGCGTCGAGGATGACACATAATTTTTGAGCAGGGTGGCAGAAATATTGGAAATAGACTTGAATGAAATCAATGAAGATTATGAAGGATTTGAAGATTTTGATGAAGATTTGTGAGAAATAGCTAATGCATTTAAATTTGGGCCGAAAGTGGAGTTGAAACCACTACCAAGCTATTTAAAGTACATTTTTCTCGAGGAAAAAGAATTGATTGCGGTGCTGAGTACCCACAAAAAAGCCATAGGATGGAGCATCAGCGACATCAAAGGGATATGCCCTGTTACTTGTATGCACCGAATCGAGCTAGAACCCGACGCTAGAGCTGTAAGAGACAGTCAACGAATACTGACGCCAACGCTCTATGAGGTGGTCAAGAAGGAAATTTTGAAGCTTAAAGATGAAGGAATTATTTTTGCTATCTCTGACAGTAAATGTGTAAGCCCTATCCATGTGGTTCCAAAGAAAGGAGGCATCACCATAACCGAAAATGAAAAAGGTGAGATAGTTCCAACCCGACTGATTAATGGATGGCGTATGTGTATCGATTATAGAAAATTATATGCAACCACCCGTAAAGACCACTTTTCTTTGCCGTTCATAGACCAACTTCTCGACAAACTTGCCGGACACGAATTCTATTGCTTTTTGGATGGACTTTCGGGCTATTACCAAGTAGCCATTGCTCTTGAATATCAAAGCAAGATGACTTTCACATGCCTTTTTGGTACTTTTGCCTTTCGAAGGATGCCCTTCGGCTTATGCAACGCACCAGCGACTTCTCAAAGGTGCATGCTTTCAATTTTTACTGATTTTATTAATGATTTCCTTGAAGTATTTATGGATGATTTTTCAATTTTAAGTTCGTCTTTCGAGAATTGTTTATCTAATTTATCTAAGGTTTTAGAGCGTTGCATTGAGAAGAATCTTACATTAAGTTGGGGGAAATCCCATTTTATGGTAAAAAGTGGTACTGTTTTAGGACATGTTGTTTCTAATAGGGGTCTGGAAGTTGACAAAGCTAAAATTGACGTAATCAAAACCCTTAATCCCCCTCGAGATGTTAAAGGAATTAGGAGTTTTCTTGGTCATGCAGGTTTTTATAGACGTTTTATTAAAGATTTTTCAAAAATTAGTCGTCCACTTTGTAAACTTTTGACTTTAGACACTCCTTTTGTTTTTAATGAACAATGTATGGATGCGTTTAATGAGCTTAAAGAGAGTATTACTTTTGCTCCTGTAGTTGTTGCCCCTGATTGGACTCTGCCTTTTGAAATAATGTGCGATGCTTCTAATGAAGCGGTGGGGTCCATTTTAGTACAATGTGTGGATAAGTTTCTTAGGGCTATTTATTATGCATGTTATATGTTAAACGATGCTCAACGTAATTACACCACGACCGAAAAAGAATTGTTGGCAGTTGTGTTTTCACTTGATAAATTTAGATCTTATATAGTTGGAGCGAAAGTAATAGTACATACGGATCATACTGCATTGCGTCATTTATTTTTCTAAGCCTCAAAGTAAACCACGTTTTATTAGATGGATATTATTGCTGCAAGAATTTGACGTAGAAATAAAAGATAGACGAGGATATGAAAACGATGTAGCTGATCATTTATCTAGGATGATAGTTGAGGAAAACGAAAGTGAAAAATTTATGATTAATGATTTATTCCCTTATGAGAACGCTTATAATCTTGAGCAATTAATTACTCCTTGGTATGCTGATATTGTGAATCATCTTGCTTGCAATATTATACCTAACAACTTATCCTACCAAAAAAGGAAGAGATTTTTAAATAAATGCAGAGAATATTTCTGAGACGATCCCTATGTGTTCTAACGTTGCAAGGATGGGCATAACAAAAGATGTGTTCCAAACGATGAAATGGGGAGAATATTGAAATTTTTCCATGACCATGGAGGGCATTTCGAGCCCAAAAGACAGTATTCAAAGTGTTACAAGCTAGTTTTTATTGGCCGAGTCTATTTGCTGATGCGTATGAATATTGAAAAACGTGCGACAACTGCCAACGAACCGGCAACATAGGAAAATGAGATGAGATGCCACAAGTGTCTAATCAAGTGGTAGAGATTTTTGATGTATGGGGAATAAATTTCATGGGACCCTTTCCTAAAAGTGGAGATTTCGAGTATATTCTAGTAGGATTTAACTATGTATCTAAGTGGGTGGAAGCGATTCCCGCTCGAAGAGAAAATGCGGAGGTCATTCACAAATTCTTGCAAGAAAATATTTTTAGTAGATTCGGAGTGCCGAAAACAATTATAAGTGATGGAGGGAGCCATTTTTGCAATCGAGCCTTTGCAAGGTTAATGACAAAATATGGATTCCGGCACAAGGTAGCTACACCATACCACCCTCAAACTTCTGGACAAGTCGAGATGAGCAATCGCCAATTGAAAGCTATCCTTGAGAAAACGGTTGGGCCGAATTGGAAAGATTGGGCAGAAAAACTTATTGATGCCCTGTGGGCTTATAGAATAGCCTACAAGACAGTGCTTGGTATGAGTCCCTTTCGACTCGTCTATGGGAAGGCGTGTCATCTGACCGTTGAGATAGAGCAACGAGCAAGTTGGGCCATCCGCAAACTAAATATTAACTACGATGAAGCGTGCGAGTATAGGAAACTGGAATTAACCGAACTCGAAGAAATCAAAAATGAATCTTATGATGATGACTGGAGGCAAAAGAATATAATGAAGATACGTCATGATCGTAAACTTGTTGATAAACGATTGGAGAAAGTCAAGTTAGCTTTAGTCTATAATTCTCGGTTAAAGCTCTTCCCAGGTAAGCTCAAGTCAAGATGGAGTGGTTCGTTTATGATCAAAGAAATCAATAATTTTGGAGCGGTCACTCTTTACGATGAGAAAAAGGATGCAACATTCCAAGAAAATGGACACCGAGTTAAGCTATATCGTGATGGGATAGTAATGAATCAAGACCCTGAGGTGCTGGAGTTGGTGGACCCACCTCTAATTACAAATTAATTGCTAAAATTTGTGTCGAGCAAGCGACGTTAAAAGCTGCGCTTCTCGGGAGGCAATCCGAGCTTTCTGTATCCTTTTGTATTTTATTTCAGTTTATTTCATGTTTTATTTTTATCTTTTTAGAACAGATGGAAGGACTCGAACGAGGAGAATTGATAAACCAAGCAAGGGAAGAATCGACAATGAGACAGCACCCGCATAGACCAACCCACAGCCTATGCAACATTCCCGCCTGCATCGACGCCGATGGTTGCTCGGGTCGATCGACGTGGAGTCGATGCACCTGCCGAGAAAAAGCTCTCTGTCGCGTCGATCTGGCTTGCATCGGTCGACGCAGAGTCGACGTGAGCCCAAACCCTACCCAGAACACGTTTAAAACTGGGTTTTGACCCCCCAACCCGACCCAATTTCAAGTGACCTGCGGCCTCAGCCTAGTGTTGTCTTATATTTTCGTCCAAGAAACCCTCTTTTCTCACTTTTCCACCTTCTTTCTCAACTTACAACTTCAATCTTCTTACCTTCTTCCATAATTTCTTTCTTTCTTAAAAACTTCTTGCACTCCAACACCCAGAAATTAACTACCCAGAAATCCCACCTCCCATCCTACATTCAAGCTAATTTCTCCAAAACGGGCTAAGTGGGTTTGGAGCAATTTTCCGGAAAAAGGTTCATTTCGAGCGACGGTTGTCGAGGTACTTTGCTAGAACTCATTGGTATATTTATAATTGTTGCTTGGTTTTGTTGGCAAGGCTTTGGTTTAAGATTTACTCAAGTTCATAGTTAGTTGAACATGCACGGCAAGTGTTCGACGAATTTCCCCAAAGAACCTTAGGACTTTATTTTCAATATTTTCATTCCCGTTCAACTTCGTATACATTTGTAATGACTCGGGTGGGAGAACGTAAGGATATCTAGAGAAAATACGGATCCTCGTTTCCAATTTATGAAAAAGGTGAAGGGAGCATTTTTGAGACTATTCAACTGTGGGAGTTCGCAACTCATCGAGTTATAAACGTTGACGAGATCGAGGAGCGAGCATTATATGGTTCGGAGCATTATGCCGATCTTTCCCGCTACGTCGATGGCCTCGGTTGCGGTTATTTTGCCCGGATGCACCTTCCCGGATTTTGCGAGCTAATGCTCGAGTTTTTCGCAACCTTAAATATTCAAAATGACGAAACATTTACTTTTTGATTGGGAGGAAACGAAATTCATTTGGACGAAGAGATTTTTGGAGAGATTCTTGGTTTGCCTCCTGAAGGGGACCACCCGATAGGCGTTCAAGGATTTGATCTAGACTTCTTTTGGGGGATGATAACCGGGGGTGTTACGGGAGATTGCAAGCATTTCCCGTGCTCGAAAATTCAAAATGACGCCCTATATGTCGCCTACAAAGTCCTCGCCCACATTGTCTTGTATAAAAATGAGGCCACATACGCGACCAAGCCCGAGCTATACGTTCTACAGTGTCTTCTTGACAGTCGTCGACCCAATCTTTACCCATTAATGTGAGCGGGCTTTACAACGTTTCGAAGGGTACACCGGGAAACAAACTGCCACTTCTCTCCTTCGCACCGTATATCACCGGCCTCGCCCGTCAATTCGGGTTCGACCCAGCCAAAAATGGACTTTGACCACTCGGGACGTCATTTCTTTCACTAACACGTGCCCCTGCACCCCGAGTGAGGCCCGCTACTCATGAAGGATCCTCGTCTAGGCCGAATGATGAGGTTGGCGACGCGGCTAAGGAGCCGGCCCCACGTACCAATTCGATCCCAAGTCCCAATTGGGTCCAATTTTTCGAGGATAACCGAGAATTCCAGTTGAAGATGTTCGACGAGCTCCAATTAGTCAATGACAAGATAGACACGAATCACGAGCAGAATCGACGGAGCTTGAGGAAGATGCGAGCTCATATTTCCCCCTTAAAAAAAAAAGAATAAAAAGAGAAACAAAATAGGATGGTGGATAGTGTTGATTAATTGCCTACGCGCTAATTAAGGCTTGAGCTTATTGTTTATTTTTATGAAGCCTAATATTTTAAAAGGCAAAAGAGTTGTGTAGTACGAGAAGAAGCATATTATGATCTTCTATATTGTTTAAGTGGTTCGAGCAAAAGTCGGTTTAGAGTTACGAGTTGAGAAATAGCCTAAATTTAAAGGCTACGTTATGAGAGATAAGTGAGGTTTTTATTTTTTAGCGAGGTGAAGCACATTGCTTCGCGGTTAGATTAGGTTGAGTGAGTTATTGACCACGTGAGTTAGCCACATGACTTATATATTCCATACCCGTCCAAAGAGCCTTACATTACAACTTAAAAAGACATTTTTCGATTCTTAGTTCGACTACACACTTAATTTGCGATTGAAAAGAGATTGATTTTCCGTGCTTACTTATTATGCATGTATTTATATGATTTGAGCGTATACACGTCCTATGCAGCAATGCTTGAGTGCTTTTAAGTGAACACTCCCATATATTTCCCTTTGAGAGAATGCATGAATTTAATTTTGGAGCGACAATGTAATAAGGGTGGAGTGTCTGAAGTTGCGTGACGTGTATCAATATTTTCAAAATTTATATATGTAGAATAGCACGACTCATTGCCTAAGATGATTTTCTTTCTAGTTATACTTTAAATCTAACGTCTGTTCGAGGATGAGAAAACAAATAAAGCGTGTGGTAGTTGATTAACGGGGAATTGTCTTGATTTTAGTAGGTATTTTAGTTTATTTTTCTTATTATTTTTGGTATAAGTTGGGTAGTTTGAGCTTAATTTCGTATATTTGTACTTCCAGCTTATTTACCGCCTTTTGATTTAGATTGATGCAATTAGGTGATATTTTGTTATTTTTCACCTTATAGCTAAGTAACTGGAAGTGTTTAGCACGTTAGAGATGAATTATGATGATCGAGAGTCAAAGATCGAGCTTTTCGGCGAAGAAGTAGTAAGAATTTAAAGCTAACGATTATCTATAACGGTTATTCCATCTGGAACCGTTATAGTATCATTGAAGATAAGAGGCGCTGAATTGAAGAACTAGCGATAGCTACTACCGATAGTAGCTACCGCTATCTATAACGGTTACTTACTGCTGCCCAGAACCGGTGTCGAAGTGCAGATGTACAAAAATGAAGAACTAGTGATAGCTTTTTATAATGGTTACCCTACCGTTAACACTACCGCTAAGTACCCAGAACCGACTTAAAAAGACCTACGGCCCAATAAACGAAAATCTTTAAATACTACCCCATAAATCAGATTTTTTAATTACCTAAGTTGTAGTTAGACACTTTAAACTTATTTCTAGGGGTTCTAAGGCCTCTTAGGGATTGACAACCCCAACGAGTGCCGAGTTGTTCGTAGTTTCTCTTTAAAATTCCTTAGATCTAGTTTTTTAGTTTTAGATTAATTTAGATTAGATTTTATATAATTTAGATTCAGTTTTCTACCATCAAAACGCTGCAAATTCATCAATTTAATTAGTAAGTTTTCTTTTCGTTTAATTTAGTTTAATTAATTTTCATGCTTTTAAATTCATGCTTGATAGTTTAATAATTAATCTTCATCAAAACAAAACCCCCCATGTATGATGATTAATTGTACGATATTGAGATTGGTGATGATGATGTTCGGATTATTATGTTGAGATTGATGAAATTGATTGGCTAGATCTAATGGGTCTAGAGTCTAGAATCGTCATGAACCATCAATTGAGTTTATCCCAATAGATCGTGGAAACGATTCGAAGCTCTAGAACCCTGGTTTTCAAAATCTTTTCAAAACTCTTAATTTCTAATTGTTCTTCAAATCAATTTATTGTTTTTACGTGTTTAGATTAGGATTTTATTTTTATTTCGTATTCGTGAACAAACAAACACAAAAGGAACTTCCGAGCCTAGTTTTCCTTGAGAGACGATTAGGTTCAACTTACCAACCTACACGCGATCCCGTTCTCTTGCGGGCGAGCTTTTAGATTTTTGATAAATCTTTATAAGTAGGTAAACAAAAATTTGAGTCACTTATATATATGGATATGGCCGTAACAAGGGTTATATATGTGCCTCGAGGTCATTTTCAAATTCAATCATGTACGAGCAAAATCAAACCTCCTCAATGCAATTTCCATAAAAATGCAAGCAAGCCGATAAATCACACAAGGCTACTCACTAGTTTGCACCGAATTTGAGAGCAAAATCCCAAGAGCTTTTAGAGCATTGCAATCTTTTCACGAGAAAATGTTGATTATATATATATAGGTGGGTTTTGGACGAAGCACAAAAAATTCAACTCCTTACACAAGAGGCCATAAACATGTAAAAACCCGACAATTGAACTATTCAAACTTCCAAGCATGTGGAAATTGCTTAAACATGTAATAGACACACAAAAGACACAAAAATCGACTCAACCATATAAAAGCACAAACAGTAAGCGTCACTTCGCCAAGGCTCAAGTTAAAAAAGACAAATCATGCTTTGTGACACCCGGACCCTAACCACCTACCCACCCCACAATTAAACCATGCAATGTCCTCATTGCATTTTAATGAAAATCAAGTAAAAGGAGGGTGAAATAGAAACTTCCTTAACCAAGCGAGTTTAGGTCGAGCTCGGTGGGGTCCACTTAAGCATCTAAGTAATCCAAGTGAAAATCGAGCATGGCTAATATCTCCCAGTTTCATGAACGCTACCATCTTATAAAACCACCCAAGGTTGGAGTCGGAAAACGAGACCTAGAAAAGAAAATCACACAAAATCAAGCAAGAAAATGTGTACATAGACCAAAACGAAGCAAAACCACACAAATTTTTTTATATTTTTAATTTTGCGAATGTTTTTGGATTTTTATATAATAAGGAAGAAATGAAGAAATTAAAAGAAATAAATGAAAAGAACATGGGTTGCCTCCCACGAAGCGCTTGTTTTACGTCACTAGCTTGACGAACTCCCTTTTTGATCAAGGTGGAAAGATCACGGGGGGATCCACCAAAACAATCTCCTCCTTGTCAGGAGGGATTGTGGTTTTAAAGTGACCCGACACCTTGTCTAAGATCCAATAGAAATATTAGCCGGCTAGTGTGTCTATCGGGCAAGTAGAAGTCGTCTCGGGTAGAATTTTGGGTGGAATTGTGGTTTTGAAGTGACCCGACGACTCATCCCCAAAACAAAAGGAGTAATGGTCGGCTGTCTTTTCCAACATGTGGTCGAGCAACGGGAGAGGGAAACGATAGCTCTTGGTATCCGCATTTAACTTCTTAAACTTGATCAACATCCTCCATCCCATTTTAGCCCTCGTGGCCAATAACTTTCCCTTTTCGTCCTTGATCACCTTCTCGTCTTCCACTATTTCCTAAAAATTCGGACTCAAATGCCTTTGAAATCCTCGAGTTGGTTTGGCATCCTCCTCCAAGATGAGTGTATGCAAGTACATCCAAGGGCTAGTTCCCTTAATCACTCCGGGTCTCCAACCAATTGCACCCTTATGAATTTTAAGCTCTTCAACCAACCCCTCCTCTTCTTCTCGCTCTGGATTGGCAAAGATGATAATCGGTTTGCTCTCCTCTTCATCCAAATAGACATGCTCGAGGTGAGATGGGAAAGGCTTAGGCTCGGGCTTGTGCCTCCCCCCTACCTCGTTGGAGGCTAATTCGAACAAATCACCGATATCTTCAAGGTACTCTTCAAGATCTCTAATCATCTCATCAAAAATCTCCACCTCCCCCGCCAAAAATATGTCAGTGCCCTCAACGACACAATCATAATCTCCTTCACTCACGTCGTTGGCACACTGAAACATAATTGGCTCGTCGGTATGGACAAGGGACTCATCATCCTCACCATGATCCTCAAAACAGGCCTCTTAGACAATATCCTCCTCAATACTCCTATCCTCCATATAAACTTGTTCGACCAACTCTTGGGCCACGTCCATGCGTAAGCAAACCTTGAAGGATAAGCTTGATGGATAGGGTATAGGGGCATCGGGAATATTCTTTGCAAAATTGGGAGGGTATAATCGGGAAGAGGAAGAATACTCGTAATAGAAACCACCTCCACCTTAGACGGCGGAACAACCATATTATCAACCACCCCACCACTTCCAATGACCGTGACCGCAAGAGGATGCGAAGGTTGGCTTGGCAATTCGTCTTCCTCGTTCGCTTGCTTCAACATATTCACATCACTTTCCAATTGCTCAATTATAGCCTCGAGAGCATTGAATTTAGTATCGAACAGAGTCAACATGATGGAAAGTGGTTGAAATTGTTGTAAAATGGCCAAGAGATTCGGATCGGAGGGAGGAATAGGAGCATTCATCGGAATATGGAGGGCGGGAGGGGCATTTTGGGCATTGGAGCTCACACCGCCAAATAACTCATACGGATCGGGAGTTTGAGTACTATTGTTGGCACCAACTGGGGTATGATTGAAATTGTAAGCATGAGGACTTCTATACGGGTCGGGATTCAGGCTCGGCATATTAGGGAAATGTTGAGGAGCACCATAGCCATACGGGTCGGAAATTGGGGCTTGCACATTCGGATAGGGATTTGGAGCTCCATTACCACCGAAGGAACCATTCACGCTCGACAAACCATTAAACCCGACATGGTTTGCACCATGCCCTCCAATGCCGGGTTGACCATAGCAATATCAACCATTGGCAATGTGGTTTACACCATGCCCTCCCACATTGCCAAGGCCATTACACAACATCTTATTCCCAACATGGTTTGCACCATGCCCTCCCATGTTTGGAATGTATCCACCATAGATACAAGTACCTATCATACTTAACAAAAAACGTCAAATAACAAAGAAAGCTAGAAACACAATGAAACAACAACCAAATCGAAAGCCTTAACCAAGCCGAGTTGCAATGACGCCATTTTGTTAGAGGAGTTTTAGTGGTGTTTAAAGTATATCGACGGGTTCATGGATTGGTATTATCGGAAATCGATTCGATTGAAGGAATCAATGTGTTTCAAGCTTGGAATATAAAAGGAGAATGAGAATAAAGAAATTAAACTAGCTAAACTAAACTAGGAAATGAAATTGAAAGTTGGTAGGATGCCTCGTCGTATGCCTCGAGTATGGAAATACAAGCAAAATCAAAAATTTAGCAAGAACAATTAGTGTTTCATCAAGTACAAGCATGCATGCACAAGGTACAACTAAGCTTGCATGAACATAAAACTTGAATAATGCAAATTAACATGAATTAAAAGTATGAATGGATAAAGCAATGAAAATTGATGGGAAAGTTTGAAACTTTATGAAAGACAACAAGCAACAAAGCATAGATCTAAGATTAAGTATGAAACAATGCATGAAAATTTAATTCAAAATAAAGCATATGAAAAACTCAAAACCAAGACGATCCAAGACCCGATCTATGATCTAGACGTGTCACTCATCTAGATTCCATAGTCAATTCTTAAGATCTAACATGAATTCAAGGTGCTAAGACAAAAGGCATAAAAATGAAGAAAATGCATGAAACATATGAAATTGCGTGAAATTAAACGATCTAGGCCTCGATCTATGATCTAGATGTGTCACACAACTAGATTCCATAGATGATTCACAAGATCAAAAGCATAAAACAAATGAAGAGCAAAGCATGAAATTGAAAGAAAGCTTACTAGAATTAAATAGAGAATCCAAAACCTTGATTGAAGTTGCAAGGAATTAGAAATCCAAGGGAGTATTTGAATCCTTCTTGAGCTTACAAACCCAAGGCAAAAGGCTTGAAAATTTAATCTAGAGAGATAAAATTATCCCAAACCCAAGCTTGGGTTGGGAGAGGGTGTTTTTTTACAAAATGAGGGAAGTGTCCTATTTATACTAGATTAAATTAGGGGTAAATGGGTCAATTATGCCTTATAAGCTTGGATGTCCCATGTTTGACCAATTTTGACCCAAAATGGTCATTCTAGACCATTTGGGTTGAGTTGGGCTCGATTGGCTCGGCAATTTTGCGAAGTGGCTCGACATGGACCGAGACGGCTCGACGCTTGGCGGGAGTGGCCGGCCATTATCGGCAGGCTTTGGCAGGGATGTGCGAGCGTGGTCGGGCGCTTCTCGGGCGTTGATCGACGCACCTTGGTTCGACGCTTACAGAGAGTAGCGTCGACCTTGCGTCGATGCATGGTCGATCGACGCAGGCGTGCTCGGCAGGTGTGGCGCGTAGCGCTCGGCGTCCTGGGCAGAAGTGGACGACAGTGCTCGGCCACGCTCGGTAGCTCTCAGCAGCTCCTCTCGGCAGCACTCGGCGCTGGTCGGGCAGSCGCCTGGCAGCGGCTCGGCAGGAGCGCCCCGACTAGCCTTGGCTCGAGCCAAGGGCCAATTTTCACCTTCTTTTCGATTTCTTGTTAAAATCTAGCAAAAATAACAACCATACACAAATTAATTGAGCCCATTTAACCATATTAAGTATAAAATCATAAAGAAACACAAAAAGAAGCAACAAAACGATAAAGCAACCTAATAACCTAACGAAACTCGACTCAAAACTACTAAAAACGACACTAAAACCTAATTAAAAACACGATAAAAACACCATAATTTCATGCAAGTGGGCGGTCAAGTGGGCGGTCAATCTTGGAAAGTTTGACATAACTTATGAACTAAGAACGGCTATCAAAGAACAATCACTGGACGACTTTATAGTCGAGTTCACCCGGGCGGTCGAGTCGGTTCTAGTGGAGGCTGAATAATGGCACATGTATGTTGATGTGTCATCAAAAACTGGCCGAGATGGTGCTAGGATAGTATTGGTCAGCTCTAAAAAGAAACCGTGCTGCTCGGTCGTATATTTCCAATTCCCTTTGAATAATAACGAAGCTGAATATGAAGCTCTCCTAGCTGGGCTCGAAACAGCTACCTCAATGGTGATCAAGAATTTAAAATCCAAAGCGATTCTCAATTAGTGGAGATAGTGGTGAATCAGATCAATGGAGAATATGAGACCAAGGAACCCAGAATGGCACTATGCTTAGAACTCGCTATAGCACGACTAGCTAAATTCGAAGCTGAGATCATCCATATTTCATGAAACGACAATGTTCTAGGGGATTGCTTAGCTAAATTAGCATCAAGTCTAGGCGTTGAGGAGCTGGACACAGTGACGATCAGCCACCAGTCAACAACGGCACTTGACACGGCCGCAGCTTATCGACTAGCCAAGCCGACTAGAATGAGGAAAGTCAAGATGGAAAGAGGAACTGGATGAAACCCTTCTTAATTTACTTAAACAAAGGAGTGCTCCCAGAAGACCGAGCTGAAGCCCGATCAATACGAACAAAGACAACTCGATTTACCATAGTGGATGGACTATCGTACAAGAGGGGATATTCTGTTCCCCTATTCCGATGCTTGAATGAGCAGGATGCCGAATATGCATTGAGAGAAATACATGAAGGCATCTACGGAAACCATGCTGGAGGGCAGTCGTTGGCTCATAAACTTATCTGGCAAGGGTATTACTTGCCGACCTTAAAGAAAGATGTGATAGAGAAGGTCAAGAAATTCAAGAAATGCCAAGTATTTGCACCCCAAATAAACTCTCCATCATAGTCCCTTATTTCCATATACTCGCCATGCCCATTTTCTAAATGGGGAATTGACCTGATCAGCCCAATTCCGAAGGGTAAAGGAGGAGTCAAGTATGTAGTTGTTGTGGTGGATTAATTTACCAAATAGGCAAAGGCTGAGCCGTTGGCATCCATAATCGACTAGAATATCATCAATTTTATCTGAAAATCGATCATATGTAGATTCGGTGTGCCAGTCTTAATAGTATCCGACAATGGCAGGCAGTTCGACAACAAAAGATTCAAGACATTTTGTAGAGAGATGAATATCAAAAACAACTTCTCTACACTATACAACCCTCAATCGAATGGACAAGTGGAAGCGGTCAAAAAATCCTCAAATAAACATTGAATAAGAAGTTGGAAGATCTAAAAGGTAATTGTCCAGAAGAGCTTCCTGGTGTTTTATGGTCGTATAGAACAACCCACCGCTCATCCATCGATGAAACCCCATTCTCCCTCGCCTTTATATTAGACGCAGTTATACCAGTTGAGATCGGCATGCCATCCTACCGAATAACACACTTTGAGGAAGAAAAAAATGACTTGGCGTACCGAGATGCACTCGGCCTTCTCCAGGAGAAAAGAATGAATGTCGAATTGAAAAATGCGATCTACAAATAGAGAAGTGAACATTATTACAACTTGAAAGTGAAAAAAGGACCTTCAAAGCCAGGAACCTGGGCCTCAAGCGCGTCTTCAGACCAAAGCAAATCCCTCTCAAACCAAAATAGGAAGGACCATACAGAGTGTCAGAAGTCCTTCAGCATGGGGCTTACCACTTAGAAGATTTAGATGGAAAGAAGTTCGTGCACCACTGGAATGCCATGTACTTAAAGAAATATTATCAATAATGTATTCATTTATTTTTCCCTCATAATAAATACAGTGCAAGTTTGTAATAAAATAAGAGCATGCCACCCGAATTTCGGATATAGACAACAAGGTCAGTGATAAAAGAGTTGGGTTGTTGGACTCATGCAGCCGACCTCACTCATATAATCTAGTTTGGCCAAATCAGGTCAAATGAAAGAAAGATGGACCGACCTCACCAGGTCGACCTCATCTACGAAGATATCATCAGAGCAACTTAGCTCACAAAAGCAGCTTATAAGTGATGATTTCACAAAAATACAAGCCAACTCAAGGCACCACGAAAGTATTCCTAAAATAGCTAGGAAAATCTAAAGGCAAAGAGCCACCAAAAAAATAAAAGCACAAAGCTGAGCTGAAATAAACACATGTATAACCGGCAATGAAATTACATACAAGAACCACACAGAATAAATCAACCCTGAATAAAGACCGACAAAGACTTTCAAGCCGCCACGCTCTAAACGCCAAGCTCAAATGTGATTAGCTGATCTCATCGGCATAAGCTGGACCAATCAGGTTGACATACACAAAAGTGATTAGTCGACCTGAATTCAATTGAGCTGATAGTTTAAATACATCACGATCGACCGCCCAAAAGTGACGGTACGATCGAAATAAGAATAAGCCGTCTAAAAGTGATGTGCTGACAAAACAACAGAAAAACAACCAAACCAAGACACAAGCAAATCACCGCCGCCATCCTCATCATCGCCCTCCTGCCCATCGCAGAGATTGGAATCCATTTCGTCGTCCTCATTATCCCTCATGCCATATTCCAAAACCTTCTTGGCAATGTGCTTCTCAAAATCTGCAATGGAGGCCCCGTCTTCAGCATTTGAAGGGCTTCCTCCATGGTATATAGGTATGAGTCACTTATCATCGACGCTAGGGTCTCGATCTTGTATTCCTCGGCCTCATCGGCCTTCCCCCTTGCATATGCTTCTTACCCCTCTCGAGAGAGAGTTTCAACCAACTCAGCATGGTTCTTCAACAGCTTAGCATGCTAAGCCTTCAGGGTCTCCAGGTCGGACAAGGTTCGCTGGGTCGAACTCAGCACCGCGTTGACGGTCTGATCTGCCTTGTTGGCTCTAGACATCCAAGTTTCACGATCAAGGATGAGATTGGTGCATTGATCATGAGTCTTTTGGAGAGCAGCATAGTCCCACTAAAGCCGAGCATGATCCCTCTGGAGATCAGAAAAGTTTCGGCATGCCATATCAAAATGAAGGCTCAGCAAAGGTTCATCTTCGAGAACTCCAACTGGTTGTCCCCATAAAAATTCGAGACCCAATCATCTAAACTAGGACCCCAGCTACGAGCGATGCTGTTCGAAAGTTCAGAGAAGGGATACCCTGCGGCCGATCCGCTGGAAACATTTGGAGCATAACACTCTAAATAATCATATCTTTGAGGGGCTGGTTGAGGGTGAGGACCTCCGAAAACAATCTCCTCCTCATTTTCGACAGTGATGGGCTCTAGGTGAGAGCTCCCCTTGCCAACATGGGGAGTCGAATATGATTCTGGAGGAGCAGATGGTGCATATTGGCTGGCCTTTTTCTTCCTTCCGCTCCCACCAACTGCCGGTCTCTTCGTAGTTTTGTTCTTCTTCTCAATAAGCTTCGCGCCCTTGTCGAGTGCAGATAGAGACATGGTTCTGTCAAAGAAGGGATAAAACACTGTAAATGGAAAATGTAGAGCTCAGTAGAAACACAAATTCAATGGAGACCAAAGATTAGACACGTATCAAGCCGAGCAGACGAGCTCGACATTTGGAGTCATTCTGGTCAGCTATAAAAAATATACATTATTACCCTAAATGTCACAAATGAAGAATTCGGTTGATCAGACAAGCTCAACAGAAAATGCCGAGCTGACGAGATGAAAAATAAAAAGACTCAGCACTTGGCTCTTGGCAAGAAATAAAGAAAATCCAACTCGCCGGGAATAGTGGGTTCTAGTTGAGCTCGGAGAGAAGAGTCCCGGAGACCGGCCCTTTGGAGTTTGGCTTTGGTCAGCATGTTTTTGTAGTTCCTTGATGCCGAATCAAAATCCACTCCTCACTAGGTAGTGCAGGCCGGCAGGAAACTGAAAACAAGAGCAAACAATTAGGGATTTGATCAAAAAAAAAAAAAACAATTTTGGTGCTACACTAACTAAGTTTCTTAAGAGAATTTGGAGAGTGGTAGAGTGAGCCATCAGGGGTCTTTGTCTGCCAGTCCCCCTGATGTAAAACCAGTATGGCTTCCAAGTGTGGAGGATCTCGGGAAGCCCCATCACGAGGTGCTTGAACTCACCATCCCAAACTGAAGCGTAATAGAACCTGGACCTAACCCCATCAGATGACTTATTAATGTAGAGAAACTGGATCTCCTCGAGGGTGAGGGCCGACCAACCATTCTGGCTAAAAAGCACGTATAGTCCTAAAATCCGAGCAATGGATAAAAGGTGAAGTTGGAAGACGGGCAATCCCAGATCACTAACAATGCCAATGAGAAGCTGGGGAGCAAAAATGCGACCCCAAAACGAAAACTATCTTCGAACAAAGTGGTGCAAGAGGTCGTCAGATGGTGAATTTACTCGACAGCATAAGGTGGAAATAGATGAATAGACCAGGCACACCACACGTATTCCGATACAAAGACATGTCATCGTCGGTCGATGTGCTTTATTCAACAAATATTTTGAGCTCAGTATTATCCCAATCGTGAGGGACTGGTCTCTTCTAGTGGCCTACAGGGGCCCGTTCACTGGGTCGAGCTGACCTGGATGTCAAAGTTTTATGAGGGGTCGATCTCCAGCTGACGTTAGATGTTCGAGGTTTTTCAGCCCGTGGTTCTCGCCGGGCATCGGCCATGAATTATAACTAGGGAGGTCATCCAGGGGCTCGAGCTAATCCAAGACAATCCTGAAATCATCGCTTGCTGCCTTAGTTTGATCTGGGCTCAAACTCCACACCCAGGCTAACCCGTCAATTAGGTCATCTTTAGGATGGTCAACTATGTCATAGCGATGTTCTGGGCAAAACCCACTCCGAGTTCCAAACTCACAACCTAATCTGAATTGTCCACCGAGCCTGAATTGCTGGCCCTGGCTAAACTGGGAATATCCGTTGAGCTGATGGTCATCACCCAGGAATTGATCGAAGACAAAAGGCCGCCCTTGACCAAAGATCTCTTCCGCGCCGAAACTCTTATATTGGTTGAACCCGAATTCGCCACCCTGACTTAGTTTGGGTATGGACTAGCCGCCACCTTGGCTATCCCTTTTGAAGACCCAGAAGTCATCTAGAGAATAACCGGGAATATCAGACATGAGTAAGATCAAAAAGAGAGATTACCTTCAAAAACAAAGAAAATCGAGGCGCAAGAATCGATCGAATGAGGACCAATAGGAAAGTTCTCTGAACTGGGAGGCTGAGATTACTAAAGATGTATGTGCCTTTGCTGAAAGTTTCCAGAGCAAAGAGAGAATAAAGGTGAATATGAAAGGTGAAGAGTGGAGGCTAAGGGTCTTATTTATAGGAGAAGAGGGGGAATCAAGAGTCACAAGTGTCCAAAAGACACAAGAAAACAAAAGGCCTGCAAAAGTTGCCACCTCGTAGGATGCGACGGTTAAACCCCAAGTTTTGACCAGCTCGGTCATTCAGCGTCCAGGACTTAATGAGTCCGAACTCGCCTACTCGTAGCCAACTCCGCACTCAGGGTCTTGTTGATGGTTGATATCGCCTCAAAGACCAAGAGGAAAAAACTTATCCAAACTAATTCAGATAGGTCGGTTCTCGGTTGGGTTGGCAAGCTGAACCAATCTTACCCAAGCACCGAACCAGATCAGATTAATCTAGAAATAGCTTACCTGGAAAATGCTTGACTGTCGTGCCACAGATGAGCTAGATTCTCGTGCCCCTGGCGACTTCGGATGTCATGCAGTTGATGGCCTCGACTATCGTGCCCATGTTTGACCAACTAAATAGAACCACCGATCTGTCGAAATGAAAGTACACCATCGACAAATCGCTGGTTAGCAGCAAGCGTTGGACAGCACCGCCGATCTATCGACCTAAAGTGAACTTTTGGCCAGTCACCGGCGAGCAACACTGCCGAGCTGCCGACCTGAAGGGCACTGTCGGCCGGTCTTCGGAGACCAGCAACCACCGAACAGCACTACCAAACCACCGACCTGAAGTGCACCGTCGGCCATTCACCGGTGAGCAGCAACCGCCGAGATGGATGGGCCGAGCTGTCGACCTGGTGAGTTGACACCTGCCAGGATGGCTTCCTCCGGCACAGCGCGTGGCACCTTCACTAGTTAGTCACCGCCGAGCTAGACAGGCCGAGCTGTCGACCTGATGAGTCGTAGCCGACCAGGACCTGCTCCCCCGACACATATATGACGTTCTCAGTTATCGCTTTCGATCTCTTGTCGAGCTGGACATGCCAAGCTGGATCAACATTTCAGGACTCGCTCGGTGGGGAAGATAGATGAGGTCGGCACTAAGGCGGTGGAAATGTGATCAGGAAATTGATGAACCAATAGAAAAGAGTCAGGTGTCCAATTAGGGTTTGAATAGAAAACTATAATTAGCCTCTCCAAGAGAGAGTAAAGAGATATCACTTTTCAGAGAGAGGAACACATTGAGAGTTTTAGAGAGAAGAGAATTGTATCAAGAGAACAACACTGTATAAGGATCCGACCAAGGCCGATCCGCCCTGAATTTAAGGAATAAAAGTCAAGTACTTTTTCCTGTTCTTTGTTCTACTTGTTTTGTTGCTGGTCTCCCTGTTATTTTTGTGTTGAAATTTCTTTGGCTACTTTTACCTTAAATAATATTTTTTAGGCATTTGGGTCGAGATTATGTGTCTTAGTCTGTCAATGGCAAAAATATTTTTTTAGTCCGGTAAGTGACCACCCTTTGACATTTAGTCCGGTTTTTGGTCACACTTGAAAATTAGTCCACTTAGTGGACTAATTTTCAAGTGTGACCAAAAACCGGACTAAATGTCAAAGGGTGGTCACTTACCAGACTAAGAAAATAATTTTAGGTTTTTGGCGAGTAAGTGTAATTAGGAGGCAATTGTCCAAACAAATATGATATAGGTAAAAATAAAAATAAAATATCTAGTAGAAAAAAATCCCTATTTATTTTTGTTTTTAATTTCAGATTGTAGGTTTTTATTTTATTCTATTACTTATTTATAACCTGTAGGTTTTTTTTTCTATTACTTATTTATCAAAATGTTCGAACACATGAGTTTTGTTCGAGAAATCAGAGACGAACACCCCTATTTTGCATTTATTTTTTATCTTTTACCGCCTAGATCCGTCACTTACCTTTCACCACCCACCAACGTTTTTTCTTCTTCTTGTTTGGCGGTGGCACAATGACGACACCTATGGCGGTGGCGACGACGGTGTGATTGGCGACGCTAATGGAAGAGTTGGAGTGGTGGTGGAGGGTTGAAGGAGATGATATCTTTTGGTATTTAGTATTTGTGGGATAATTTTGATATTTTTGTTAAGTTTTTTTTATGGGGTGAACTCGTAAATAAATGGGGTGCGTATATTCACTCTCTAAAACAAATTAAATGTAAATAACTCCACTTTTATATATTATGAAATAGTTCTTTGCAGATTACATTATACATCAAATTATAGTTTATCCTATTATCATCACACATACCAATAGTTTTAAACTAAGCAAAAAAAAAAAATTTTTGTCCGGTAAGTGACCACTCTTTGACTTTTAGTCCGGTTTTAGATTACACTTGAAAATTAGTCCACTAAGTGGACTAAATGCTGATTTTTGGTCCAGTGACCTTCAATTTTCGATTTTTCCGGTAAAGATGACCTGCTCTAGGCGGTCAGTGGACCAAAAATCAGCATTTAGTCCACTTAGTGGACTAATTTTCAAGTGTGACTAAAAACTGGATTAAATATCAAAGAGTGGTCACTTACCGGACTAAAAAATATTTTTGCCGTCTGTCAATTATCCCACAAGAATGTGATAATTATGCCCCACCCCACCCCTGATTCGAACTTTTGTGTACCTACTTATAAAGATTTGTCAAGTTTTAAAAGCTCGCCCGCAAGAGTACGAGATCGCGTGTAGGTTGGTAAGTTGAACCGAATCGTCTCTCAAGGAAAACTAGGCTCGGAAGTTCCTTTTGTGTTTGTTTGTTCATGAATATGAAATAAAAATAAAATCCTAATCCAAACACATAAAAATAATAAATTGATTCAAAACGAAGAACAATTAAATTAAGGTTTTTGAAAATAATTAAGAAACTTGGGTTCTAGAGCTTCGAATCGTTTCCACGATCTCTTGGGATAAACCTAATTGATGGTTCACGATGATTCTAGGCTCTAGACCCATTAGATCTAGCCAATCAATCTCATCAATATCATCAAAATAATCTCATCACAATCATCAATCCAAAACCACCAAGATCATACAATTCATAACACATGGGGTTTGTTTTGAAGATCAATTAATTAAACTAACAAGCATGAATTTAAAAGCATGAGAATTAATTAAACTAAATTAAACGAAAAGAAAACTTACTAATAAAACGATGAAATTGGAGCGCCTTGGTTGTAAAAATCTTGAATCTAATTATTCTAAAGCTAATCTAAATTTAATCTAAAGCTAGAAAACTATATCTAAGAATTTTGAAGAGAAACTAGGAACAACTCGGCACTCGTTGGGGTTGTCAATCCCTAAGAGGCCTTAAAAACCCTATAAATAAGTTAAAAGTAGGAAAAGTGACCTAAACTATGCTAAAGTATGCTTGAAATCCGAATTATGGGAGTATTTATAGTTGTGGAATGACTTTGGGCCGAAATCAGGCTTTTATGTCGGTTCTGGGCCTTTTTCACGGCAGTGTCAACGATAAGGTAGCGGTACTACCCGTTATAGAAAGCTACCGTCAAGTCTGTCCTTCATAAAATGGAAAACATATTTAACGTGATTAATTATGTTACCAAATATATACTAATTCATAAAATCAAAGAATTATAATTCTCATTTTATCACATTTCCATTTGACATTCTATATATAAATATTATAGTATTCATATACATATATACGTTTATATACATACACACACACACACACACACACACACACACACACACACAATATATATATATATATATATATGTGTGTGTGTGTGTGTGTGTGTGTGTGTGCACATACGTATAAATAGAAAAATATATTAAACACAATGAAATATATAACCAAATATATAATTAGTAAGAATAGAATTCTCACAAATTTGTTTTGGTAATTGAATTGTAAATGGAGAAATATATTTAATTATGTTACTAGATATATTATTATATTATATTATATTAATTTTCACACAATATACGAAATCTTATAAATATTATAGTATCCATATACATATAAACGTTATATATATATATATATATATATATATATATATATATATATATATATATAGGGTTGGGTTCAAATGAAACCCTGTCAATATATGTGAACCTAGGGACTCATCTTGACCATTAGATTGGATAATCTTAATGGTTGAAAACATGACACGTCAGCAGGGTATTTATGTAAAATATTGCATTAATTTAATAAAAAGGGTATTTTGGACATATATCAACATTTCTAAAGAGCACTACATTGCTCTTTAGAAAGCATACGGGTAAATAAAAGCACTACGACTGTATATAAAAAAGTATCACAAATTTCGTTTTATAAATAAATGTAATTAAATTTAAAACCTGAATATTAAAAAGTATCGCATGTGATTAATTTTAGCACTATATTACTGTATAAAAAAACACTGTTAAATTACGAGTAAGAATTTTGGATTTTTACTATATTTTAGTTCTTTTATAATAATGTAGCAATGCTTTCTTTAATATTATTGCAGCGCTTTTTTACTAAACTATCACTGCTTTTTTCGATTGGCGAGGATTCTATGGTTATTTTAGTTCTTTTATAATAATGTAGCAATGCTTTCTTTAATATTATTGCAGCACTTTTTTACTAAACTATTATTACTTTTTTCGATTGGCGAGGATTCTATGGTCTAAGCCTTCCGAAATCCGAGAAACCCCGTCGAACCCGTACGCCAACCCACCACCGAACCCGTATGCCAACATCGCCGCCCAATTTCCATCGAACCCGTACTGTAACTAAAAAAAAAGCCCAAACAATAATAGGCTCGTCTCATTCACTAACGGGCCGCACAAACCAAGCCTCCTGCATTGTCGCCACCATTTTCCTGGTTTTCATACTCATCTCCGCCTTCGCAGCAGCCTCCTTCACCGTCTTCAAACCCAAGGGCCCAACGATCTCCGTCAACGCCGTCAAAGTCCCGTCCTTTTCCGCCACCAACTCCCCCGTCAGCTTCAACCCCTCACCCAATACGTCACCGTCAAGAACCCCAACCACGCCGCAATCCGCCCAGGCAAGGCGGCGTTCGGCTTCACACCGCCACAGCCACATCAACCCCTCACCCACCGGATCCAACCATGGCCGCGCCACCCAGCATCCTCTGCCCAATCGCCGTTGTTGGAGTCGCCTCACCTGCAAATGCCGCCGCCCGTTTCGCCGAGCGGTCCAGTCGAAATGGGACCTTCGTCACCTCGTCGGCGATTTGTTTTGGCCGGACGAATTCTGGGAATTTGGGGGAGGAGGATTCGTCCCTGTTCAGTCGATTCGAGAAATACGGGAATCGATTCGCCGCCGTTCCATTGGTGCCGCTCTGCCATCGTATGGCCGGCCGATTTGCCATCACCGTTGCTGCGCGGATCTGGAAAACGGTGCAGACGCTTGGAGAAGAAAGGAAATGGGGGAAAAGGGTGCAGACGCTTCTTGGGAAAATGGTGCAGACGGGTTTATTCTAGGGTTGTGATTAGGGATGGTATTTAATGTGATTAAGAGTTTTGTAAGATTACATAAAGGCCCTTGTCCTTCTATATTTATAATTTAATAAATTTAAAAAATAGAAAAAATCTTATCCTTCCAAATTATTAGATCTATGGCCTGGATTGGTCCCTAGGTTCACATATATTGACTTGGGTTCTATTTGAACCTAATCATATATATATATATATATATATATATATATATATATAAACGTTTATAATATTGTCTAAATTATCTGTTTATCTTTGTTTGAAAAAAAAAATTATTTATTTCAATAATATTTTATTTTAATAAATTATCTGTTTCAATGTAAAATATAAAATAAAATAGTAAATGTGGTATACAATGAGTTTTTCTCAAAATTTAAAGTGAACAATAATTCAACTTTTGAACTTAATAAATTATTTCTCGGCATCTGCATATTAATAATATCGTGTATAAAGTAGGTTTTCATAATTTAAAGTGAACATTATTTTTTCACTTTGTATTTAATGTCTACTTTTTGAACTTATTTTAAATATAAATATTATATTTTTATGATTTTCTTATCCATGCCCGCGTAATCGCGGGTGTCTACACTAGTGTGTGTGTGTGTGTGTGTGTGTGTGTGTGTGTGTGTGTGTGTATATTACTTATATTATATGTATGGCTATGGGGTGGGGTGGGGTGGGTACTAAAGTACCCATACCTGTACCCGTACCCAACAAATATTATGGGTAATTATTCATACCCCTTCCCATACCCATTAAATGGGTAATCTCCTACACATCATGGGTAATTTTTATGGGTACCCATCGGGTACATTACCCATTGTCATCCCTAATTATAACTTTAGATGGGTGCCAGATAAGAAAATAACCCTATGTGCTATTTTGTATACCTGTTTAGGTCTTTTCACAAATGCCTAACTACATAACATATAT
Organism: Phtheirospermum japonicum; assembly: GCA_014905375.1. Taxonomy (NCBI): domain Eukaryota; kingdom Viridiplantae; phylum Streptophyta; class Magnoliopsida; order Lamiales; family Orobanchaceae; genus Phtheirospermum; species Phtheirospermum japonicum. The sequence continues at coordinate 500,143 of BMAC01000657.1, read as the reverse complement.
CCGTGCTTCAAATGATTGTTGAAAGCTAAGTATCATTAATATGCCATGGCTACGCAACACATAAGCTTGTTTTTTGGGAGGATATCCCAAGTTCTGGTACACTAATATTCATTTCAGATGTGAAGGTTAAATTTATATTTCCCCCAAATAATCACTCGTTGTCTAGGATAACAAACGGGCCCATATCATTGGGAACAAACACCAGCCTACTTCATCTATGCAATACCATCCTCAATTTTTGAATAAATTTATCTTATCCTATCACTTTATGCAAACGAGGCCCAGGTGTATAGGGTTCTCGTTAGTCAGTCATACTTTTTGAATAAAGATATACACTTTCACGGTAAGTCACATTTTCAAAGAATGTGAACTTCATTAAAGTATGACGGCCTAAAGAAAATCATTTCGTGCACCTGGGGTACATAAACCTACTGAAAAAATTATTATCTTTTTGCTATTTTCTATATCCATAAAAATCAATTATTCATTTTATCCTAAAACCTCTTCAGAAACCATCCTTATTCTCCCCCTTATTCGACTGGGATGCCAAGGGACATGCACATAAAATAAAGCAATATTTTGCTACATAAATCATCAAATATCAATGATAGGTTCTCCCCTAACTTTTTAGAGATGGAGCTCTACTCTGTGATGTAGTCGAAGTCGTCGAAAAATATGTGCATGCTTTCCTCATTTTATAGTTTGTGTGCTCATCATCTTGTATTTCAGAATAAAATAGAACTAGTGTAGCAACACGAAAGTGAAAGTTCAAGGTTTTTGAGGAAAATGGTTTTGCTCTGCAATTTAGAGAAGGCTAAACAGATAATCAAGAGACACGAGAAGGTTGTATAGGATTTATATTTTGAAGTGATGGAGGTTGTGGAAAATCAAGAAGGTGGAGTAGTGGAGCAATACTTCATGCTCATATCCCACCAACTTGGACCTTCACCTACCCACTAACACATGATTTCAAATTAACAAAGTTTAGACATAAAATAATATATTGGGAATAATATTTCAAAATTACTTTTGTAGCCCGTCAATCTATTTCAGAAGGAAACCATGCAACTCATGACTAATTAAATGCATGCAAAAATCACACGCAAGATTAAAAAAAAACACATAAAGTTTTGATGTTTATACAACCCATCACTTAGAAACCCCTTATACCTTTTATTACTCCTCCTAAAATTTTCCTTTTAGCACTGTGGCAATGCGTAATACGTATGAATAAAATAAATATTTTAGTGCAACATCATATATCTCTAAGTATTTGGTTGGGTATCACTACATGACTTGCATTCAAATGAACAAATAATAGCAATAATGAATTCATCACATGATTGAATAATCAAGAAAGTAAATCATGTTGCACATTTTTAAAAATAATGATGATCATCATGTACACCATATAAAATAACACCACCCCATGAGCGAATCATTGTTCGAAGTGATGTCACGTTGGTAGCTATGCCCTACACTCATTTTATGTGCATAATTTCTTTTCTACAGTGGAATCTTTGAGACATAACACAATGGTAACTTCTCACTTCATCATTTTATGTAGGCAGCTCTTTCCTCGCATATGAGTTGTGCCATAGTTTTTGGAGAAAACTAATGGAGCTTTTATAGGCTTTTGGGTTGGGTTATGAAAACATGTATAACCAAGCAAGAACAATATGTGGTGAATATGCAAAGTATGCAATTAAGCCTAATGCAATATAAAATCTATGTGCATTTTTTATTTAATAAAATGTAGTATATACACATAATATAATACAATATAATATAATGCAAATAAATAACAGAATGCACATCCCTAAGGATTTTTATAGAGAAATAAATCTATGGGCATCCAGCGATTTTATAAAAATATTTTCAAGCTAATTTTGTGTAGGAACATGATTCAAGATAATTGTTATATTCTCAATTGGATTTTTAATAAGTGAGAAAGAGTATCAATATGCTTCGTGCGAAGGTGTTGAACTGAGTTATTAGAAGCATTTAAAGCATGAGTATGATCATGAAAAGATTGATTAGAATTCACTTTGATTCCATATTCATGAATTACTTGCTTCATCTGCACAAGATGAGAAGCATAATTACCAATAGATCGATATTCCACTCCAGCAGTAGAGAGAAATGCAGTTTTGCGCCATATAGATGTAGTTACATTTGATAAAAGTAATTTTTTTCATCCTCAATTTTCTCCGCCCTGTTAACATCACTAACCCCAGAATATTTACACTCAAACTGAACCTGGTAACAATTTTCAATTGATCTTATTCCCATAAGTGCACACGTGTTACTTTATTAAAAACTGAACATTTATTACAAGTAAAGATAGCAAGCAAGCATTGATCACACAATTGACTTATCCTAAATATATTAGCTTACAAGTTCTCAACTAACAATACAGGTTTCAATTTTAGTAAACCAGCGATGTTCGAACATCCAGTTCCAGTCACCTTATTACACACACCATTACCAAAAGTAACATAACCATTAGACATAGGTAAAATATCAAAAAGATGTGACTTCATGCCTGTCATGGATCTAGAACAACCATTATCAAAATACAAATTATCAATTAAATTGGTTTTCAAAGAAAAGTAGATGCAAGAATGTATGTTTATGTTTTATAACTAAATCTTTTGTTGTTTATGGTTTTTCAAGTCAAGATAAAGTTTGGGCATGAAATCCCCAAGGGGTTCAAAATCCACTTTAAAACGGCTTGGTTTGTGGTTTTAAATAGGTGAAATTTAGGGCAAATAGTAATTTTGTCAAAATTGGCCAAAATGGCTTTTATTGGTTGACCATCAATCGGTCATCGATGATGTGTTGATCGGCGCAAGATGTCTATGCTAGGAAAATGACCCTGTGTCGATGACGCATCAATACGGTGTAGATCGACGATGGTGTAAAAGTCTTGGTCAGTCGATTGACTCTTTGCGATCAACGCGGGCAGGAGCAGCGTGGCAATTGGTTATCGATGGCATTGTACTTCATGGGTCTGAGTCATGTTTTCATCAAATTGAGCCGGTTGTGATTCTCGGGAATGCACTTGGGCTTGCTCAACTATCCTAAAACTATGAAAAATAAAATAATATAAAAAATGCACAAAAATATGAAAAACACTAAAAAGACCAAAAAAAAGGCTAAGAAAACGCAAAATGAGGAAGCATGGGACAAAACATGACTCAAATACGACTAAAGCATACACAACAAGACACAAAAACATATGAAAAGCACACGTAAATATGTATGAATCAATATTATTCAAATTTACCTTACCGGAATTCATCTTTTGTAAGATCTAGTTTGCTTTGTCCAGCTCATCTGATTTAACCTTCAATTGTTGATCATTTTGAGAAGAAATGTTTTTCAAGTCAACATGTTCCTTCATCACTCTAGAGATTTCATGCTTGAGAGATAAAATCTCTGCATCTTTTTCAGTAACAGTTTGCTGGAATCCAAATATCTTGATTCTAAAAGATCCAATGACATGATCCTTTTTCGGCACATACATGTTTGGACAACTTTTATTCATACTCCAGAATGGTCAGTTTGAAGTAGCTTCATTAAACTGAACTTCTTATTTCTTGGTGAGACCAAAGGTAGAAGTTAACCTGCCATTCAACTTACTGTTCTCTTCACGTAGGTTTTAGGCACTTTTAAAGTAAAGAAATTCTTTGACATGCACTTCGGATTGATGTTGCAACATCTTCATCTCATTCACCTTATTTTGTGCCTGAATACACCGTTTGATTACTATCGTATGTATCTAAATATCTTCAACACTTAGATCTATGATATCATCGTTAAAAATATCATAATCACAAACACACTTATATTGAAACAAATACATACCTTTTTCACAATCATAAATGATATCAATTGTTGTAAAAGCACAATAGGTTATCGTGAGAACAAACCGCTTGATTGCACGTTTGTTGTGTAGCTTCATCATGTAGTTCTTCTCTATCTGAGTCACTCCACGATGCCCTGAAAGAATTATTCTTCTAGAATGAGTTAGAACATTCAGATTGGAACTGTCCAAATCCTTCACATTCTCAGTCTTGGATTTAGAGATGTTGTTATGTCTATCACCGTTTTCTCAATCAGAACTTTGTTGGACATAACTAGATCAATAGTCTAATAATTCTTCTTCTTCAGTAGTGTCCTAATGACATGCTTGATGCGAGTTATAGCCTCATCAAAATCAACATCCTCTAGCTGATCATCTACATGCTCCTCCTCATATGATGTAGGAACAACAGCCTTATATGCAAGATCAATACCCCTGCTCTTCACGATACCATATCCATTATTGATCTAAAAGGTTTAAAGATCTCCAAGTAAATCATCAAGATCCATAGTTTGAACCCTTTGGAAACTTTCGAAAGAAGTGATCTTTTTATGAAATTTCTTCGGCAGAGTCCTCACGATCTTTTGTACTTATCTAGTTTTCGAGATCTCTTCACCAAGCATGGCACTTTGGTTAAAAAGATCACAAAACCTAGCATAATACATCTCGATATTCTCGTCTTCCTTCATTATTATCTCATTAAATGCAGTAGTAACCTTTTGAAGTTTGGAAGACTTAACGAAATTTGTACCTTTAAATTTTTGTTTGAGAATTTTCCACGCATCTTGAGAAGTTGTGCACCTGACCACCATCTTATGTCGAGTTTGATCTACATCCGTCAAAATAGAATATAGAGTCAAGAGTTTTGCCTTTTCAAGTGCTTGTTCTGTGTTATTCCATTGATCTCGTGGTTTGGGAACAACTTCCTTTGTAGTAGTATCTTTGATGTAAGGACATGACCATCTAGAATCAATGATCTCTTAAACACCTTATCCTAAAGAGCGTAGAAAGATTATCATCAAGGATTTCCAATAGGAATAGTTGGAACCATCTAGATGCGGAGGTCGCAAAATTGAATCATGACCCATGGTTGCCACCACTTATCAGCCCTGCTGAATCTTTATTCTGAAAAAAAACAACAGAAACCTGATCTGGTGCCAATTGAAATATTAGGGTGACCTAAGAATATATTGCGCATAAAAATAGTTAATGTAGTTACATAAAATAAAATGGAAGCGATAAGTAATAACATGTATTATCCATGTTGAAGCGTCCCACTTCTCCTCAGAACTCTTTCATTAGAATAGTTACTGCATCCCGGAAGTACAGCTTGGAATTTACACAAGTAAGACTCTTCCTAGACGTACCAATACTATAAAAACTATTCTAACTAATTTTTAGCCAACATATGAACTTTCACAACACTCTATGGACTCTCTTCTAGGCTACAAAGATGCCCATCCCAAGCACTGAATTTACAAAGAAAATCCTAAGTTATAATATTCGAGCGATTTAGAAATATAGACTAGAATCTTAAATCCATATATAAAATATGAAATATAAAAATAGTTTTTCAAGTTTTCTAAGATATGCTATGTATGTATAAAACTCGTGTTATATATATATATATATATGTAGGGTTGGGTTCAAATGAGAACCCATCATTATATGTGAATCTAGGGACTCATCTTGACCATTAGATTGGATAATCTTGATGGTTGAAATCATGACATGTCAGCATGGTAATAATGTAAAAAATATATTAATTAATTAAAAAGGATATTTTGGACATATATCAATGTTTACAAAGAGCACTATATTGTTCTTTAGAAAGCACAAATAGATTAAGAAAAAAAAAACACTACGATTGTGTACAAAAAGCATCGCAAATTTCTTCTATAAATCGCAAATTCAAAAATTTGAAATAAAACACAAATCTTCAACAACCCATAACTTTTTCAATTTATTCATTTTAAATGAAATATATATCAAATTAATCACATTCTCAAGATCTACRATTTAAGATACATATTGCATGTTTTAAGACGTATATATATATATATAATTAAATTAAAAAAATTGGATAGTAAAAGCATCGCACATGACTGATTTTAGCACTACAGTGCTGTATAAAAAGCACAATGAATCTGGACATAATTGCACTGTGCAATATTTGGAGTGCTTTTTCTTATATTGTTATGGTTCTTTTGAACTACACTAAACACTGCTTTTTTTGAATGAAAAAATAATCGGCCCAAACGAAAAAACCGTCGCCACCGATTCAAACCCCACGTTCAACACCCACCGCCGTCCGATTCAAACCACCACCGGAGGCACCTCAACACCGCCTGACCGGAACCCAACACCAACCCACGAGAACCGGCCCGAGCCCGCCTCGTCGACGCCCCACAGCTGCCGCCGGAGCCGCTGCCACCGGCCCAAGTCACAAAACCTCCACCGCCAGCGGTCCAAAACCCCGAGAACCCCACGTTTCAAACACCACGTTCCAACACGGCCCGAGTCCGTTCAACAACCATCACCCATCGCCATCCCATCCCTGTACCAAACCCCACGTTCAACACCCACCGCCGTCAAAACCATCCACCTGCCGATTCAAAACCCCACGTTCAACCACCACCGCCGTCCGATTCAAACCACCACCGGAGGCACCTCAAGACCGCCTGACCGGAACCCAACACCAACCCACGAGAACCGGCCCGAGCCCGCCTCGCCGACGCCCCACAGCTACCGCTGGATTCGCTGCCACCGGATCAAGTCCCAAAACCTCCAGTGCCAGCAGTCCAAACCCCACGAGAACCCCAAGTCCAACACCACGTTCAACACGGCAACAACCATCACCCATCGCCATCACCATCCTGATTTGCTGGCCGATTTTCTGATTTTGGTAGAGGAGAAGAGAAAGAAATGGGCTGAGACTTCAAGGGCTAGGGAGGAGACGCAGGGGGAACGCGAGGGCCATGCGGCAGCTGATCTTGGTGGGGATAGGGCCGCGCGGTGGCTGAGTTTGGATTTGAGGAAGCACCGCCGCTTGCCGCCCATTTTCGCCGCTGAAGGAATTGCGTTGAAGACGAAAGGAAGGGGACGGGGATTTGGGTGGAGAGATGGATTAGGGTTTGTTTGGCATTTAATATGATTAAGAGCCTTTGTAAAATTACATAAAACCCCTTGTCCTTTCATATTAATAATTTAATGAATTTAAAAAAATAGAAAAAATCTGGTCCACACAAAGATTAGATCTACGGTCAAAATTAGTCCCTAGGTTTGCATATAATGACGGGGTCCTCATTTGAACCCAACCCTATATATATATATATAATTACGTACTTACTTAAAAGATAATAAACCTCATTTCCAAGAAATCATATCTTCTACTAAGATATTTACTAAGGAAGTAGAAGCCCTTTTGAAAGAAGCTATTAAGGAACAAATGGACCGGTTTCTACTTCAGGAACAAGCATAAAGAAATTGTTCACTTTTATCTTAAAAAAGGAATCAAGCATCTTGTATTCAAATTATACAAAAAGTCTTTCTTGTAATATATATATATATATATATATATATATATATATATATATATATATATATATATATATATATATATATATAGGGATGGGTTCACATGGGAATCAATCCTTGTGTGGGAACCTAGAAACCGGCTATATTACATAGGATGTGATCCTATTTATGAATCATGTACATGCTAATAAGATAATAGTAAAAATCAAGGGAACATAAAAATAGCAATGTGGAAATATAAATTGCATTTTGTATTATTTAAATTAGCATCATATATAATGTAATATAGCAGTTCCTAAGTTCCCATACAATAACAGTGCTTTATTGATATTTTAGTTATATACACTAGCAGTGCTTTTATTATACAATCTTAATACTTTTAATCAAATAAAGAAATACACAAAAAAATATGATCCATCCATTTAATTAGATTTAAGGCCCATAATTGTCCCTAGGTTCACATATAATGACATGGTTCTCATTTGAACCTAATCATATATATA
>BMAC01000657.1:455239-468724 GCA_014905375.1 Phtheirospermum japonicum | reverse complement strand
AACCATCAGAAACACACAGGACATCCATGACTTATCATGCGTCCGAATCCCCTACTACCATGCACAGACTTCCCACTAGATTCCCGACTATGGTGAACGTTGCCCCTTTTGATTGCCCTCCAAAGAGGACACAGAGACAGGGTCACAACATAGCCTGTCCTCCTTAGTGAAGTCACGGTGAGGTCTGGGTCTTAAGGATTAATGTTGTACGCTATACCATAGAAATCATCTACTCGATGAGTGGGAACCACTTAGAGATTTCTAGGTGAGGGAGTTCAGTGAACTCATCTTATGAGCACCTACTTATGTATGTCGATGTCCAGACACCGTGACCGATGAGATGCGGTCCACATACACTAAGTACTAGTCTTAATGGGAAAGGCCTGTATCCTCATTATGGCGTAACCTTTTGACTAGGAACAAGTTCGACGAGTTACATTACGTGCTGAATTATCTCACGGTTCTGCTAGACCAATCCACCGTAATAAAGTAACTTCATCAGGACCATACCTATGCAACTAGCATGGGATAAAAGATATGGAATGCCAACAAGTATAAAAGATATTATTAAAGAATAAAAACCGATTGTGTTACAAGAGAATGGTCAGACCACAGCCACAAGTTGGCTTGTTGGTCACCTTATTCTAACACTCATCACCTTTCAATAATAGATTGTATGAGATTTCCATTTGAACGACACCATCGTTTAGTCCTCAATTATTCCATATCCTATACTATTTATCAAGTTGGTGATTTGTTTTTAATTCAACACAATCGAGATTTGAATTGAGACTTTGTGGTCCCATATTCTTGGTCAACCTCAAAACCATGCAATGAGTCCATAAATGCAAAGAACTAATCATTGTATGAACTATATATGGTCTAGTGACTTTTGAAATAACAGACAAAATTTGAAGAAAATTTCCACCAAGAAGGCAAGAACTACTTTTTTACCACCAAATGGAAGCTGCATGTTACTATTTTTTTTTTTAATTCCATCACGTCTTTCAATATTTTGTCCAGAGTTTTAAAACAATGTCTAAGTATCATCGAAACTTCATCCCAAATAATGAGTTGCGCACGCACTATTAATTGTGCAATTGGAATTCCAGTAAAGATCGAACATGATGAATCATGGTGGATTAAAAGGAACCTTAACTTTAGAATATCTAGTTCTTCCTTTCGCAAGAAGAAGAGAAGTTATGCCGCTTGACGTTGCAGTCAAAATAATTCCACCATTGAATTTAATGGCCACATAAAGCATCCTTACAACAAATAATTTACTGATCTCTTAGTATTCATAGGCAAATAATACACCATCATTGGTTGAATATACTGTATCCATAACTTTATCATAAATGTGACGCTGGTCATCATTCAAATTATCAACAATTTATCATATTTTTAATGAGTGTCTCACGATCATACTTCAAATTTTCAATAATAAATCTATTGCGATACATACTGTAATTGGAGACCTTTGGAATTGGCATGAGAAGAACTTTAAACTTTCTCATACTCTTCAATAGATTGTTAACTTCAAGCAAAGTAAGATTTTCGATTTCAGCATTACTCATTTGTAAATCTGAAAAAAGAAAAGTTGTATTTAAAATAGAATTAAAAATATTGGTAATAAAAATAATATAATAGAATATAACTAATAATTTATAGAGGATAAAAATAAATATCAATAATCAATACCTGTAGATTTTCTCAACTTTTGTTGATTGTATATAATGTCATACGACAAATCTTCCCAACATTTCTCAACATAAGTCAAACTCCATACTTCTGGATATTTTTTTATGCCTCGAACCAACTTAAAAACATGTTATGATGTGTTGATTTGTGTTTCATTACTGCATCCAACTGATCATTATCATTATACAATATATTATGCTCTCCTGGAAGATGAAAACTCAAACTCATAACAGATGGAGCTTTATATAGGATTTCATGACCTAATATTCTGCATGTCGCTTTGCATGGAAAAAAGTAAACCATAATGCATGTTGATCTCACCAATCATTCTCTTCTCTGAAACATCATGTTTGTTCTCATAGAAAGTTGCAGTGATCCTATCGTCACCTTTGTTGACATATTTGAACAAATAATTAATACATCTAGATTGGTCACACTATTCAACATTCATATGAGCTCAATAATTCAGCAATAGATAAAGATTATATAGAATGGCCCACCGATTATCTAGTTGAACACCATTCGTTGTAACAATTCTTTTAGAATTTCTATGTCAATATATTGGACACCCACCGTTATCAATACTATTAGTATTTACAAACTTCTTTAGAAAATATTTTGTGCAATTTCCATAACCATGCGATGAGACGATTTTCGTAAATGACCAAATGGTCCATGAAACATCAAATTTGATAAAGCAAAATAATGTCTTGGATCTTGTTTTTCATCAGGAGTTTCATCTGAAATGATTCGATCAATAGCACCAGCATTTGAGCACTTGTCTTAGTTTTATAAAAAAGATATTTGTACGCATGAGAAACACCTCTCTTTTAGAACTCCACGTTAATGACAAATTAAATAACAACAAATATTAATTACTCTTAAATTAAATAATATGAAAAAATATAAAATTTATTTATAATCACCAAAAACAATTTATCCAAAAATTTTATTATGACGTAAATCTCTCATCAAATCGTCTAACTTGGTTTTGAAAAACCTAAATTATATCAAGTAGATCCTCTAGTTTTAGATCCATTTTATCAACAAAGCAAACAGTCTTTAGCCATTTAGGATTGCACGTGAATGTAATAAACAAATCAAGATAAACCTGCCCACCAGCAAATTGCCATAATATCTTGGTAATTCTTAATCACAAATCGAGAACCGATAGTAAATGTCGCATGCAAGACAACGTGAGTATCAAGACCTGAGCCATCTATTTTACCTTATAACACTGCATCAGCAGTCCCATTATACATCTCACTTCGTAATTTTTTTGATGGTTTTGACGTACCATAATCTTGAATATTCAATCATTATATATTGATCAAACATTAATTTTTGTGTGAGTCGTCAACTATATAAAATAGTGGGTACCTCAATCTATCTTTCATGCAACCGGTGAGAAAAAAACTCACTCTGGCTCAAATATTTTATACCCTTGCATTTAAGTTTTTGATGTACAGAAAAATATATATCTTCCATGTAGATGTTTTCCTATTAGGAAATATTAATGGATATTCCAGAGCAAAGTACAAATGATACAACTCGTTGATACGTTTCAAATTACCAAATTTCTTTCTACTACAATATCCATGTAACCACTTTGAAGATCAAGATCACCGACAGCCAATATAGAAATCTCGTCCACTTCTGGAAAATTGTGCGTCCTTCCAACTTTGCCTCTTCCCTTAAGTAGACGCGATTTCACTTCAACAACACCATCCACACTAAACATTTGTTTGGTCATTGTAAACGACTTAACTAATTTATTTTCAACTATCCAGCATAGATTTTAGGTCTGTTGCAACTTCGATATAAAGAGATTTTTTTTCATTGTTGCCATCTAAACAGTGAGCAAATAATTGTATAAGTATACATAATAAAATATAGATATTCCAATGAAATTAAAATGATTGGTATGTAAAACATAAATGCATACCTAAGAGAATTAATTCGATTCCGAACTTCGATAAAAACTAAGTATTAAATGAATGCTTTCAAAATTATCGTCTTTAGCAATATTTTCTTTCAAAGGCGATTTTCCCATTCTTGGTTTCAAAATTGTTGATCTTTCCAAATCTACTATAGTTGATGCCAAAGTGTTCACTCTATTTGATATTGGGTTCGCACTTGTATTGTTTTGCACGGTTTTTTAGATAGTAACAAAATAAATTATTTTTGGAGATCAACTCAAAAAAAAGTATTGAATCTTAATAATATTTGATAAATAACTTGTTGATAACCAATAAAATAAATATTAAGATTATATTGTGTTGCACATTTTTGTATAATTTAATTAAAACAAGTGGTCAAAATATTTTTGAAAAAAAGTGACAAATTTGATATTGTTGAAGTCGCAATTAAAAAAAAAAAAAAAAAAGAAACGTAAAACAATAGATAGATAGACAAGGTTTGAGAGTATGACATCTATATAATTTTCAGTATGTAAATAATAATTATTAATGAATTTAATATAAATATTCAAATATAAATGATTCAATAATAACAATTAATAAGTATAGATTAGACACAGATTAAGAATATAATTCTTTTGAATTTTTTAAAATATACAAATAAAATTATTAACAAATTTAATATAAACATTAAAATATAAAATTATTTAATAATTATAATAATTAATAAATAAATTAGATACTTATAAGATACGATTAAAAATATTTTTGTTAAATTTTTTATTTTATTTTCACAAATAATATTTTATATTTATTCTTTTATAAATCTTATGTAATATACGATTGTTAGACTTTATTGGTAGTCACCTTATTTTTGGGGTGGATGTATAATTAATTACTTCAAACTTAATGAATACTCCTGAGACAAAAAAAAAAACAAAAAAACAAAACAAAAAAAAAAAAACTCATAAATACTTTTCTATATTTGATTTATCAAGATTTCTCACGTGTCTTTTCTTGATTTCGTTTTCTGAAAAAAAGAAAAAGAAAAAAAAGGTTATCAACACACAGCGTCTCGAGTCTAATTGAGAGGGCTCCTTTCTGTCTGTACTACCCCATCTTGATAGAGCCCATTGAAAACGACGCCTCTGGTCGTCGTATCATCGCTTCAAATAATTGCTCGGCCAATTCAAGGGACAAAAAAAAAAAAGGAAGAAGAGGGATTGCAGAATTTACTGCACTTACAGCTCTCAGAAAAGAAAAAGGTTTTTTTTTTTTTAATTATTATATTTTTTTTACATTTACCGAAGCAATCATTCATGTAATAGTAGAACTTAATTATTGATTAAATTAATTCATATATCATCCATGAAAACGTTGCGTGAAGAATTATCTCTCTTTCCTTCCACACATCTTTTCATTGACACCTACGTCCCTCAATCGCCTTATTTCAAGATATAGAGTTTCCATTGTTAGTTTGACTTGATTTTCCTGAACTTGATTTCTAATTTTCTGAGTTTCATTTCGTTATTGATTAGTATTGAATTGGGTTTTTTCTAATTCTTTTGCGGAGCAGCATTTTTATCAGATTTTATATATATATATATATAAATCTCGGTTTGGTTGAAAGGGTTCTAAGGTAGTTGAATAGTTCTTAAACCAAATCAATCAATAATTCTATTGATAGCTGTTTTTTTTTTTTTTTTTTTTTTTTTTTTTTTTTTTTATTTATAATAATTCACACCCTTAATTATTTTCAAGGTTCAAACTTTAATTAGCAAGCTTTTTTTGCAGATCAATTGTTGCTCAAGGAAGCCAATATATTTCTTTCCCTGTTGATTTATCACAACCCCCAAATTCGATCCCGGCTCAAATAGTTTCCCAAGGTGCCTCGAAGATGACAACCGGGAGTTTCAAGCCAGCAAAAGAAAGAAAGTCAAGAAAGAGCAAACAAGCAATTGTTGACGAGAAATCCCCATTGCTGCCCACCAAGCACAGCGAAGATGGCGGGTTCGATGAGTTCAACGGGGCTTCGTTCAGTGGGGCCGTGTTCAATCTATCGACGACGATCGTCGGTGCTGGAATCATGGCTTTGCCTGCAACCATGAAGGTTTTGGGGCTTTTCCTCGGGATCGCCATGATCATCTTCATGGCGTTCTTGACCGAGGCCTCGATCGAATTGTTGCTTAGGTTCAGCCGAACGTCGAAGTCCGTTTCTTATGGAGGCCTAATGGGGGACGCGTTTGGAAAGTACGGCCGGATGTTGATTCAGTTGTGTGTATTAGTCAACAACATCGGTGTACTCATAGTGTACATGATTATAATAGGTACCTTTTTTCGATTGAAGTGTGTGTTTGTGCGTGTGTACATCATCATCATCATCATCATTATTATTATTATTATTATTATTATTATTATTATTATTATTATTATTATTATTATTATTTTTCAGCCTTGAAATTATTAAGGGGCTAGCTGTAATATTTTTATAACTGTGAAAGGGGTTTTTGAAATGTTTTTTTGCTCATGAGGGATAAATGTAAGAAAAAATAACATTTCAGATTTTTTTTTTCTTCTTTATGTTTATTTTAGATTGATAGATGAACTTATGGAGGGTTTTTATTGGTTTAAAGGTGATGTGCTTTCGGGAACGACATCAGATGGGATTCATCATGCTGGTGTATTGGAAGGTTGGTTTGGAGAACAATGGTGGAACGGGCGATTCTTCATTCTCCTTATTACCACCGTTGCAGTATTTGCGCCGTTGGCCAGCTTAAAGCGAATTGGTGAGCCTTTTTTCCCCCCTCATTCTGGTGTAGCAATTAATTAATGAATTGGAAATTTGTAACTTACTGCAGTGTTCAGATATTTAGATAATGGTTTTTGATCTTATTGGATAATGATTGAGAAGCTTTGTTGCTGTGTTCCGGATATCTATTGGCATTTAAGGAAACATTGTGTTTTTATTTTTCAAATTTGTTGGCGGCTTTTATTTATTTATTTTTTGAAGTGAACTAACTCTGTGTGCCATTAATATGCAACTTAGAAAAAAAAAAGTAACTTTGCATATTGGATTAAAATTTGCTGAAATCATATTATACTTAAATGATGCATCTTTTATCAAGTTCCTGTTAAGTTGAGCACAACTAATTATTTCTTAAATTTGTGGTTGCAGATTCATTGAGATACACATCTGCTTTATCAGTGGCACTGGCAGTAGTGTTCCTTGTTATAACTGTGGGGATCACAGTGTTCAAGTTGATAAACGGAACCACACTGATGCCTAGATTGTTGCCAGATGTCACCGATCTGACGTCATTCCTCAACCTCTTCACCGTCGTCCCTGTTCTCGTCACTGCATACATTTGCCACTACAATGGTATCTTTGTTTTGCATTTATCGTCCTCTTTCTTTTAAATGAATTTACTCTCATTTTTTACCTGCATAAACTTTTTAAGACCATTGGGCCCAAGATTTTGCTATGAGTTTGAAGGCCTCAAATTGATTCCAAATTGAATAAACTATTTGACTTCTTTTAAACTATGAGACTCCATTTCGATTGAGGGATTTGAAATCCACCTTTGGTATGTTTGGCTAAAAAAACTCATATCAATGGACTTAAAACCCCTCCTCAAATTTATAGTTCATTTTTTTGGATTTTAATAAAATTTCACAAATCCACATTACAGCCAAACAAGAAATGTAAATGAATGAATTTGAAATCCCTCGATCCAAAATTGTTTTAGGTAATTTTAACTGCACAGCGTGTTTCTTGCAGTTCACACAATAGACAATGAGCTCGAGGATAGCACGCAGATAAAGGGAGTCGTGAGGACCGCCCTAGCCCTCTGCTCCAGCGTGTACGTAATGACGAGCCTCTTCGGATTCCTCTTATTCGGGGACGGGACTCTCGACGACGTGCTTGCCAACTTCTCAACGGACCTTGGGATCCCGTTTGGCTCCTTGCTTAACGACGCCGTCCGTGTTAGCTATGCGGCCCACTTAATGCTTGTTTTCCCTATTGTATTCTTTCCTCTGCGGTTGAACTTAGACGGCCTTTTGTTTCCATCGGCAAGGCCTCTGTCTTCGGACAACTTGAGATTTGCATCGCTCAGCACTGGTCTTATTGCTGTTGTTTTTCTGGGTGCGAATTTCATACCCAGCATTTGGGATGCTTTCCAGTTCACTGGAGCAACTGCAGCTGTTTGCATTGGTTTCATCTTCCCTGCTGCCATTACTTTGAGGTAAAGTCTATGAATTTAGACAAAAAACTTGTGTACATTCCATTGGACGGAGACTTTTTTATTTTTTTAAAATTTTATTTTTTAGTTTTCCAATTTTTTTAACCTTTTCTTGTTTTTTTTTTAATTCCATTACTTTTTGCTTTTCGTATTTTATTTTGTTTTGTTTTATTTTATTGTTTTTCAGCCCCACCAACTCACCGTTTTTTTAGGTTCAGTTTCGTAGGGTTTTTAGTTTGTTATTTTTATTTAGGATTTATTTTAGTCATTACATTTTCATCTCATATCCAACATATTTCTCATAATTCATTTGTTTTCCTTCGATCTGTGTTTTCATCATTAATCTCTAGTGGGAAAAAAACACATAGCGAAAATGTATACAATCGCCCTCAGTTTTTTGCTCGCGTAAGGGTTTATTTGTTCCCATCTGCCTAATAATAATTATCTGTCTAAAGATCTTCTTGTTTTGTGCAGGGACCGATACGGTATAGCCACAAATAGGGACAAGATCTTATCTATTTTCATGATCGTCCTTGCTGTGTTTTCGAATGTGGTGGCAGTATACAGTGACGCCTATGCATTGTTCAAGAACGGTTCATCTCACCGTGCATGATTAATTTATTATTTGCCTTTGCTGTTTTTTTTTAGCTGGAGACTGAGTTGTCTCCCTTGTGAATTGTGAAAGTAATCCCTTTGTATTATTAATTCAGACAAAAGAAAAAAGTGGGTTTAAAGAAGTCTGCTGGGCTGAGTTTCGATTTCAGAATCACTTTGCTCAACTGAGATGTTGAGTCGAGTAGTTTTTCTTGAAATGTGAAGAACTGTATGGGATGCCCCTCTTGTATTGTATTTTGTTGTATTTCATTTTTGTGTGGTATTTAGTGTTTGCTGGACAATGAGTGTCCTGAAAATAAATAAATGTGTATGTATATATGTCTGTATTCTGGTTGTACTAGCACTTGTAGTAAATGCCCTCTTCATGGGGCAATTGAGATTTTCTACCATTTCATATGGCCATTGCAGATAATGTCTAAAGTCTCTGTCTTCTTTTTGATAATTATGCCTTTTATTTTCAGTTATATATAGATAGTTGAAATTTCTTTTTTGTAAGTGGTTTCTTGAGTTTCAGCTGGGGCATTTCTCTGTGATTGTCAGATTTTTTTTTTTCTGTGGTGCAACAAACCGGTATTTTTTTCATGATAGGTAATCAAATTCTTGTCGTAAAAACCCTGCAAAGTGCAAAATTGATGGTAGAAGATTGGATGACTTTTCAGATTGTCCATTTTCATTTTCTAGGTGCGTAGTGCTGATTTTATTTTTATTTTTATTATTTAAATGAGAAGAAATAAATATCGATTGTCGTCCTTGGGCAAAAAGATAATAACTACAGTTGATATGATTTAGTAACTTTCTAAGATAGTCTTCTCTATTGAGATTCTTTGTTTGGAAATAACTAAATATGATTTTACTAGTTTAACACATTTATCAAAAAAATAAAAAAAAAAATATTTGTAATAAGGGCAACACTCTTATTAGGTCGGATTAACGGATCATTCGTTAGACCAAAATTTCATACTAATACATTATAGTGCAAAAATCAATACATTATAATAAAAAAAATCAATAAATCATAGTACCAAAGCCAATACATCATAACACGGTCAGAAATTTATGAAAAATTAATACTTTCGAATACAAAAACCAATACATCAAAGTACAAAAACTAATACATTATAATATCGGGTCAGATGGCCTAATGGGTCATAACCCGTTAATCAGGCCTAACACAAGTATTTTGCCATGTAATAATTACAAATTTTTAAATCTAAAAAAAAAAGAAAATATAAAATCAAAGGATGATTCTCAACTCGTGCATATATATGTTTAATCTATTTACTAATTATTGTATTAAATAATTTTATATTTTTTTTTGTGTAGATTAAACTCGTTAGTAATTTTATTTACATATTTAGGAAAATTCAAACGATGTCGCATTCTCAACCTGAGTCTAACATCTATATATAAAATATATTTTAATATTTATATTAAATTCTTTAAAACTTATTAGTTATATACTTTGAAAAATTCAAAAGATATTTACTCTTAACCAGTGTCGCATTGTACCAGTGTCTAATCAATATTTATTAATTATTTTGATATTATTTTATATTTTTATGTTTACAGTGAATTCATTCATTACTAATATTCAGTTACATACTTAAATTATTTCAAATAACTCATAATTACCTATATAGAATATTTGAAATTCAAAAAATAAAATCATTTTAACTTTTATTATTAATATAACTTCTTTAATTATTTCATAATTAAGTTTTTTTAATTAAAATTCTTTCATATGTAAGTTTTTTTAATTAAAATAACTAATTCAAAATTTTTAAATAAAACAAATGAATTAGGTAAAATATAATAAAAGGAAAAAAAATAAATTAGACAAAATATAATTAAACCAAAAAGATTAAGTTAGGCAGGATACAATAAATAAATAAAAAATTAAAGTAGGCAGATATTAGGCCGGATGACACATAAGTAATCGAAACACCATAACTTTTTATTTGTCAAATGAAGCAAGCGAAACACACACATAAGTTAGAAGGATTATGCATTAATGTATAAATGTGATATACAGTAAGATGGAAGAGAAAATCAATAAAAAGGTTTGTCTGTTAATAGACGAGCCTTTTTAGGCCTGATAAGAGTTCTCTTCCATCTCAAATAAAAAATTAAAGTAGGCAGGTATAAAGCAGATTCGTCTATTAACACTTTTCTATCCTTAATCTCAACGTTGAATTCTCGCAAATGAAAAATTCAACGAATCAATCTCGGCTTACTTTGGATTTTAGCAAATAAATGGCGTAAGGCCGCATGATCGGTATACACAATTATTTTAGAGCCAGCAATATAAGAACGGAACTTATCTAATGAAAACACAACTGCAAATAGTTCATGTTCGGTAGTAGTGTAGTTGCGTTGTGAGCTATTTAACATTAAACTAGCATAATAGATGACCCTTAGTATCTTATCAACACGTTGTCCCAAGACTGCCCTTACCGCGTCATTCGACGCATCACACATAATTTCAAACGGAAGGGACCAATCAGGTGCAACAACAACTGGTGCCTGCGTGAGTCTTTCTTTCAAAACATTAAAAGCATTAAGACATTCACCATCAAACTCAAATAGCACATCCTTACTCAATAATTTACACAACGGGCGGCAAATTTTAGAAAAATCTTTTATGAAACGCCGATAAAAACCCGCGTGTCCCAAAAAACTTCTAATTCCTTTTACATCTCTAGGAGGCGTAAGGGTTTTAATAACATCTATCTTTGTTTTATCAACTTCTAACCCCTTATTTGATACCACATGACCAAGAAAAATTCCACTTTTCACCATAAAATCGAATTTTTCCCAACTCAAAGTTAAACAAGACTCAACACATCGCTCAAGCACTTTAGATAAATTATTTATACAATTAGAAAAGGATGAGCCGTATACCGAAAAATCGTCCTTGAAGACTTCGAGGAAGTCGTCAATGAACTCGGTGAAGATGGAGAGAAAGCATCTTTGGAAAGTGAAGTGTAGTTTTTAGTGGTTTTGAAAATTAAAGGCTCATTTGGCTTGTTATTATCGGATTTCGATTCAATTGAAGCTTTCAAAGTGTTTCAAGATTTGAAAAATGAAAATAAAGCAATTAAACTAACTAAACTAAGTTAGGAATGAAATTGCAAGTTGGTAGGATGCCTCGTCGTATGCCTCGAATATGAAAATGCAAGCAAAATCGAAAACTTAGCAAAAACAAGCATGTTTCACCAAGTACAAGCATGCATGCACAAGTTACAACTAAGCATAAAAACTCAAATAATGCAAATTAACATGAATTGAAAGTACAAATGGATAAAGTAATGAAAATGGACGGGAAAGTTCAACTTTATGAAAAATAACAAGCAACAAAGTATAGATCTAGGATTTATGCCAAAATAAAGCATGAAAATAAAATTGCAAATAAAGCATAGGAAAAACTCAAAATCAAGACGATCTAAGACCCGATCTATGATCTAGACGTATCACTCATCCAGATTCCATAGCGAATCCCCAAGATCTAACATGAATTCAAGGTGCAAAGACAAAAAGTATAAAAATGAAGAAAATTCATGAAACATATGAAATTACGTGAAATTAAACGATCTGGGCCTCGATCTATGATCTAGATGTGTCACTCAACTAGATTCCATAGATGATTCACAAGATGAAGTACAAATTCTAATACCTAAGGCAAAAAGTATAAAACAAATGAAGAACAAAGCATAAAATTAAAAGAAAGCTTACTAGAATTAAAGAGAGAATCCAAAAGTATGATTGAAATTGCAAGGAATTAAAAATCCAAGGGAGTACTTGGACTCATCTTGAGCTTACAAACCCAAGGAAAAAATCTTGAAAATTTAGTCTACGAGCTAGAGAGAATAAATCCCAAACCCAAGTTTGGGTTGGGAGGAAGTGGTTTTTACAAAATGAGAGTAAGGTTCTATTTATACAAGGTAATTAGGGGTAAATGGGTCAATTATGCCATATGAGCTTGGATTTCCATGTTTTGACCACTTTGACCCAAAATGGCCCACCTTGGAAAGTTTTGGCTCGGTTTGATTCGAGTTGGCTCGAGGGAATTGCGGTTCGGGCGTGATCGGCCGAAAATGGCGCATATGGCTCGGCAGTGCTCGGTAGGTCTCAACGGCGTGGCTCGACAGCGCTCAGCATGGCTCGGCAGGCTCGGCGTCGTAGTCGCTTCTTTTTACTAAATTAACCTTTTGATCATTAGGCTTTTCTCTTGAACATACATTTTATCACTTTTCGTTATTTGTGTTGGAGTTTATTTGTTGTTCTCCTTCTTTTTGTATTTTTATCTCTCTTCTCTCTCTCTCTCTCCTTGTGTATATAAGTAACTCAAAGCCTAAAACCCATAATTGATTTCCCACACATTCCTAGCCAACTAACAACACACTCTCTCACCTCACAATTTATGAAGATATAAGAGCTAAAATCGAGTTCGGCTAATAAGAAATGGGGCATAAGCTCAAGGGGGCTCATTTGGGATTTTTAAGTGACTTATATATTTGGATAAGGCCGGAATAAGGGTGATATATGTGCCTTGATGTCATTTTCAAATTCAATCATGTACGAGCAAAATCAAGCCTCCTCAATGCAATTTTCATAAAATGCAAGCAAAACCGATCATTCACACAAGGCTACTCACTAGTTTACACTGGGATTTGGAAACAAAATCAAAAGAGCTTTTAGAACTTTGCAATATTTTCATGAGTAGATGTTGATTATATATACATATATATATATATATATATATATATATATATATATATATATATATATATATATATATATATATATATAGGATTAGGTTCAAATGAGAACCATGTCGTTATATGTGAACCTAGGGTCAATTATGGGCATTAGATCTAATTAAATTGATGGATCAGATTTTTTGTGTATTTCCTTATTTGATTAAAAGCATCAGAATTGTCTAATAAAAATACTACTGGTGTATATAACTGAAAATATTAATAAAATACTGTGACTGTATAATTAAAGTA
>BMAC01000657.1:431762-452240 GCA_014905375.1 Phtheirospermum japonicum | reverse complement strand
ATTAATTAAACTATCCTAGAAATTGAAATAGCAAGTGGGTCGGATGCCTCATTGTATGCCTCGAATATGAAAATGCAAGCAATATCGAAATTTAGCAAAAACAAGCATGTTTCACCAAGTACAAGCATGTATGCACAAGATACAACTAAGCATAAAAACTCAAATAATGCCAATTAACATGAATTGAAAGCAAAAATGGATAAAGCAATGAAAATGGAAGGAAAAGTTCAAAACTTTATGAAAAATAACAAGCAACAAAGCATAGATCTAGGATTTAAGCCAAAACAAAGCATGAAAATAAGATTGCAAATAAAGCATACGAAAAACTCAAAATCAAGACGATCTAAGACCCGATCTATGACCTAGACGTAACACTCATCCAAATTCCATAGCGAATCTCCAATATCTAACATGAATTCAAGGTGATAAGACAAAAAGCATAAAAAAAAAAGAAAATGCATGAAACATATGAAATTTCATGAAATTAAACGATCTAGGCCCTCGATCTATGATCTAGATGTGTCACTCAACTAGATTCCATAGATGATTCACAAGATCAAGCACAAATTCTAATACCTAAGGCAAAAAGCATAAAACAAATGAAGAACAAAGCATGAAATTAAAAGAAAGCTTACTAGAATTAAAGAGAGAATCCAAAAGTATGATTGAAATTGCAAGGGATTAAAAATCCAAGGGAGTACTTGGACTCATCTTGAGCTTACAAACCCAAGGCAAAAAGCTTGAAAATTTAGTCTACGAGCTAGAGAGAATAAATCCCAAAACCCAAGCTTGGGTTGGGAGGAGGTGGTTTTTACAAAATGAGAGTAAGGTTCTATTTATACAAGGTAATTAGGGGTAAATGGGTCAATTATACCATATGAGCTTGGATTTCCATATTTTGACCACTTTGACCCGAAATGGTCCAGCTTGGCAAGTTTTGGCTCGGTTTGGTTTGAGTTGGCTCGAGGGAATTGCGATTCGGGCGTGATCGACCAAAAATGGCGCGCATGGCTCGACAGTGCTCAGCAGGTCTCAGCGGCGTGGCTTGATAGCGCTCGGCATGGCTCGACAGGCTTGACGTCGATGCGCACGTGGCGTCGGTCGATGTCCCATGAATCGATGCTCACAGAGAGTTGGCGTCGACTCCGCATTGAGCGACGCCGGCAGGTCTCGGCAGAGACGCGCACGGTCTCTCGGCAGGCTCAACAGGCATCGGCCTCGCGTCGGCCAACGCGGGCGGAGTGTCTCGGCAGCTCTCGGCCACTCTCGGAGGGACCGCTTGGCAGCTGCCGGTAGGTCTCGGCAGCTGCGCACGGGCATGCTCGGCTCGCGTCGGCTCGGTTCGATTTTCGGGCCTCGATGCCTTCACCTATAAAATTGGAATTTAAACCATAAAAACCATGATTTACCACAATCCTCAAGTTAATCGAACCCTTTAAACAAATTAAATATAAAATTAACTAGAAACACGAAAAACAATAAAACAAGAAAAATAACCTAACGAAAAATGACTCAAAATTACTAGAATCGAACCTAAACCCTAACTAAAAACACAAGGAAAAATGCAACAATTACATGCAAAACAGAAAGTTGCTGGTGCATTGCACAAACCGAATGGCATCCTCCGGTAGGCAGTCTTGCCAAAAAGGCACGTGAATGTCATCTTCTTCTAATCCTCCAGAGCTATCGCTATTTAATAATAGCCGGAGAGGCCATCAAAAAGCAATAGCACTCGTGTCCTGCTAGTTTGTCGAGCAACTGGTCCATGAATGGTAGTGGAAAATGGTCCTTCCTCGTTGCAGCATTGAGTTTCCGGTAATCAATACACATGCGCTAACCGTTGGTTAGGCGCGTCGGAAAAACCTCTCCCTTATCGTTCTCCACAATCGTAATGCCTCCTTTCTTCGGAACGATGTGCACTAGACTAACCCATTCACTATCTGACACGGGGTAGATGATTCCCTCATCGATGAGTTTGAAAACTTATTTCTTGACTACCTCCTTGAGTGTAGGGTTCAGACGACTCTGTCCATCTCTCATTGGTTTTTCTCCTTCTTCTAACTAAATCCGGTGCATGCATGTGATCGAACTTATTCCTCTAATGTCTCTAATGCTCCAACCAATTGCTTGCTTGTGCTTTTTGAGCACCTCGATCAATTCTCTTTCCTCATGATCCGCTAACTCTGCGAAAATTATCACGGGTTTCTTCTCATTGGCCTCAGGAAAGACATATTTGAGGTGTTTTGGAAGTGTCTTCAATTCCAGTTTCAGCTCCAGTACGGGTCCAATCGACATTGACATTTCACCCATATCTTCTTCTTCAATCACAAATAGATCGACTACCCCCTCCGCGTTTGGATCAAAGTCATCGTTCTCGACCTCCCATTCCTCTAGAGGTACTACACCGAATAACTAACTCACACATTTGTCCACAGAATCAAGATACGAGCAATTAGAGCCCAAGAAAGGTGAAGGAGTGCTCTGTATATCTCTGAGTGAAAATGTAGCTGATTCGTAAAAAACGGAGAGTGTTATTTTTCCTCGTCCGACGTTGATCAATATATGTGATGTTTCCATGAATGGTCGTCCTAACAAAATAGTATACTCCTTGCATGATTCGACCACTTCCCCGACGTCTAATATCATAAACTCCATGGGGACTACTAATGAGCCGACTTCTACCAAAACATCTTCGACCACCCCTAAAGGTATCTCATCGAACGGTCTGCTAGTTTAAGTCGTAAATTTTTTGGCTTCATCTCCCTAAGATTAAATTGTCCGTAAAAGGCGTAGGGCATCAAGTTGATCCCTGCCCCCAAATCGAGCATTTCTCGTGCCTTTTGTCCATCCCCGAGAGTTATTGTGATGCAGAGACTCCCGGGATCGCTCACTTTCGGTGGTAGTGGTTGATGGCATATTGCACTCACCTCTTCTGACAACACAACTCGCTCATTTGCATCTAGCTTCCTCTCCAATGATGCAAGTTCCTTGAAAAATTTAACCTAAGCCGGAATTGCTTTGATTACGTCAAAAAGTGTAAGATTGACGCTCATATTCTTCAACATGTTATAGACCTCCATGAATTTCTTGCTCTCTTTTACTGGCTTAAGATGGTTTGGAAATGGTACAAAGTCTTGGATGACTCTTTGATGCTTGAGAATGCTGGAATTCCCCTATTTAGGAATGGCATCCGACCGGATACCAGTACCAGTCCGGTCGGATAAAGCTTCTGTCTTGATGTCCGAACGGATATTCTTCTCTATCCGATCGGATTTTTCCTCCTGTCCTCTCATACGGTCGGATTCATGGTCTGTCCAACCAGATAATTCTTCTTGTTCTCAATTCCGGTTGGATCCTTTGCCTATCCGACCAGACAATTCTTTCTGTACTCCCATCCGGTTGGGTTCTTGGTCTATCCAGCCGGATGTCTTGTCTGCGCTTTCTTTTCTAGAATCGGCGCCCTTGGATTGGAAAGTCCTGGTAAGCGATCCTGGAAAGTATGGATTTTTGGACTTATGGATGCCCTCAATTGCCACCTTTTTGCCGTTCAAAGGAGGCATGTCAACATTTGATTCTTTTTCTTTCAATCTTGGTTCGTTCTCAAAATCTTCCTCCTCCAACTCTCTGATTCCATTATCAACATTCTTCCCTCCTCGTAGCACATGCATCACCATTGACTGTTCGGGTTGACTGGGCAGCTTCCCGGGGTCGGTCCTGAGCTTTGCTAAAGATGCGGAGAGTTGTCCTATCATCATCTCCAACTTATCCATTTGTTTCTTAGTACGATTATTTTCTTCAATGGTGCGAAGAGTCTCTTCCCGATTGCATAAGGTTTCAATCTCTTGCCTTTGTCGCCACAGTCGTAGCTCTTTGTCGGGATTTGGTGGAGGTGAAATTTGTTGCTGTTATTATGGAGCTTTGATATTGTTGTTGGCCAGAGTTATCTTGCCCTTGTGGAGAGCGTTGTTGATAGTTCCCTTGGCCTTTGTTCGGATATGACTTATAGTTACTCGGGCCTCCTTGATTTCTATTTGGGGGAGGTGGTTCCAAGTATTGATGATCCGTTTGTTTAGGCACTGGCACGTAATCGGGACTTCCCGGGCCGTACCTGAGGTTCGGATGGTCTCGGAGACCTGGATTGTATGAGTTGGAGTAAGAGTCATAGGTTTTTGTGAAATTTTGACTTGATTTATTGTTGGGTTGGAAGTTTTGCACGGCGTTTAACTCTTCGTCCTCATCCTCGTCTAATGTCACATGACATGCGTTAGCTCCATGCCCAAACGCTCCACAAATCCCACATGTTTCGCGTGACGATTGCGGCAACTCCTCCTCTTGCTTCATCATGTTTGTCAACATGGCGACTTGTTTCGTTAACTCCTCAATCTGGTTGTTCTCCTCTCGAGAAACTGATACCTCATGCACCTTGATTTTCGTCGGTCGGAGCTTGTCCATTGCGATTTCTCCCCCATGAGCTCAAATAGGTCCCATGCTTCCCTCGCAGTCAAGTCTCCAAAATCTCCGGCCTTTGCTTCCACTTGCTGCTTATAGGTTGACGACAACCCCTCGTGGAAATAATTTTTGACCATTTCTGCACTGTTGTTGTGATGTGGGCATGCCTGTAGGAGCCCCTTGTATGTTCCCACGCTTCGTGGAACGATTCTCCATCCATCTTCTCGAAATTGGTGATTTCTCTCCTTAACTTAGCCGTCATTTGGGCCTAGTAAGATCTGCCCACGAACAGGAGAATTTCATTTTTGGTACATTATGTTGGCCACTTTCCAGAAAAGGTACGTGATGTTGGCCAGCATCAAACTATGTCTATTAATTTGGCAAATTCATCAAATATGGTACAAAAAAAGCCCAATCGGGCTTTGATGCTTACGTGGCATGATTGAACCATTACCTATCATTTTTGATTTAAATCAAAATGATAAATGAATAAAATTGACCCTAAATACCTAATTTACCCCCGACTGTGAAAACCCTTTTACCCCCCTTCTTCTCACTCCCGCCTCCCTCGACGGCGCCTACATCGCAACGGCCCCAACCCCCAGTTCCTCCCTGCGGGGCTTACCATCTCTTCGATGGTGATGGCATGCTCCACGCCATCACCATCTCCGCCGAACGAGCCACCCTCTGCAGCCACTATGTCCACACCTACAAATACAGAACCGAGCGCGACCACGACTCCCCGGTCCTCCCTAATGTCTTCTTCGGCTTCAACGGCCTCCCAGCCTTCACCGCCCGCGGCACCATTTGCCGCCAGCCGCATACTCACTGGCTAGTTCAATCCGGCCACGGCATCGGCCTGGCCAACACCAGCCTCGCTCTAATCGGCGGGCGCCTCTATGCCATGGGCGAATCGGATGTCATACATCATCAAGGTCGACCCCAACGATGGCAAGATCCACACCATCGGCCGCCATGATTTCAGCGGGAAGCTCGCCTTGAGCATGACGGTGCACCCCAAAATCAACTCGGAGACCAAAGAGGCCTGCGCCTTCTGGTACGGCCTGATGCCGCCGTTTCTGACCTACTTCACAATCGACCCCAATGGCGAGAAGCGGCTCGATGTCCCCATCTTCTCCACCATGAATTGGGACTTTGGCGTGATTAAGAAACCCGACCTGAACATCCGACTTGCGACTATACAGTCGCATTGATCATTGTCCGCAATCGAGATGTCGAGCTTCACCACTCCGGATACTTTTGGCATTGGGTCCCCTACTGCAGCGTAATTGTACCTGGTTTGATATAGAAAGATAAACAAGAAGGGGTAATTGTCTCAGTTGTGTTCCGTATGCTGCTCTTTTTCAATGGCTTGAGAAACAACATTCTTTTATGTGATTTTTTCAAGCCAAAAATGGGATTATTTGTGGAAGGAGCTTTCTGGATTGGCACCATTGGGGAAACCTTGGGTTGAGAAGAATCTAGATTAATGGAAAAATAAATGGGAGTATATTAAGAGTCTTGATATTCTGGAAATGTCGGACGAAGAAGAAACGGCGTCGTAGCTCACTGACAAGTAGAAAATTGAGATCGCCAAATGGTTTCTCCTCAATTCTTTCACCGGGGAAATCCAATACGCCGCCAAAGATATCCGATTGGTTTTGGAGAATGAGAGAGTGTATAGAATGGTTGGGATTGTGTGTGTTCTATCCCTACGCTTATCATCATTTTAGTTGGGGTTCTGTGTGTGTTTTTATATAAACTGATTTGCTCGTGATAAATTTGCCAATTGGCTGAACACATGTTTATTTTTACTTATAGAAAAAAAAAGAGTTTTGATATTCTGCATCATAGTTATATAGACATAAATGTTTATTTGCCATAATTTGATGCTGGTTTGATATAGAAAGATAAATAAGAAGGGGGTAAATTAGGTATTTTTGGGTCAGTTTTATTCATTTATCATTTTTGGGTCAGTTTTATTAATTTATCATTTCCATCATCGAGGATCTCTGGTCCTCTCTGCTCCTCATCTTAATTGTGCTCTTGGTTATCGATTATAGGAAATATTTATGGGTCTTCATCCCAGACGTCTATTATTGATCTCGAGGGGGAGTGCGGTTGTCGTGCTCTCTCCCTCGACCACCATTCATTCCTCCTCCTCTTCCTCCAGTTTCTTGGCCGCCATAATGTAGAATGTTCGACATAGTGGCTGAGGTAGCTTTAGATAGATTCCCGTCGGAGGAAGGAAAGAGTTGTCCCAGTTTCCTTACTCGTTCGATGCTATTTATGAATGGTGTCAATTCACATCTGAGGCTTCTTCGACCTTGCATCAACAACAAACAACATCAACGCATCGAGTTGCAAACCAAAATAATTATACATGTATTAAACATAAAAAACATTAACACGAATAAACTTTGTCAAAACGTTTGCCACTCCCCGGCAACGGCGCTAAATTCTGAGTTGAAAAAAATGCTTCTTTTCAAAATTAATATCTAGTTAAATAGTGCGCATCTACTTTGAAAAGGTTTTAGTTCGCCCACAAGAGAACGGGGTCACTTGTAGACTGGCAAGTTAACTTGAGTTGATTCTCTCGAGGAGTGGGAATTCAGAATTGACGAAGTTTATTATACTAAAAACACAAGTCCTAATACTAAACACATGAACAAGGGGGTTTTTTGATTTGAATGTTTTTAACAAACTAAGTTTAAACACTAACCTTGCAACGAGAGTGTCAATCTCTTTGCAAGAGCTTGACTATGAATTTATAAACTAATTTATAAACGATTTGGAAACTTAACAAGAAGATTAAACTACGAATTTTTATTCAATAATTTCATCGAACATATGATAGGTATTAGCGAACTATGATTCTAATAAGATTAATAACCAAACCAATAACCAAACAAAACAAGATCAATAACAACTAATTAACCAACGTAAAGCAAGTGTAAAACTAATTAAACGATTTCATTCTCCAAAACAAACACTTATCATTCTAGAGCCAAACATCAAAATAAGAAACAACAACCGAAATATTCACAACTACGAAATAGAAATGAGTTTAGATAATACTAAATTTTTAACGAAAGTGTGATCTACTAGAGCAGTGAAAGTTATAGTGTCTCCAGTGATTCCAGATAATAGATACCCTATACGACGGATTTGGAAGCTTGTCACAAACTCCCAATTCCTATGATGAAAGATCTCTACAGAAACAATCGAACGTCTATGTTAATTGCCGTAAGGGCTTTATGTCGAATGCAAGAGAGATGTGTCAAATCTCTCCTCCAAAGTGGTGTGTCGTCGGAGGTGTCAAGTCCGAGATGCCTGATAAGATCGATCCTCTAGTTCTTTTGTAGTCCAAACCCCCATCAATTCCCAGCGTAACAGAAATATCTTTTCAATTTTGAGTTTGTAACGTCTGCATCCAGCCGAATGTTAGAAGAATCTGACCGAATATTTCTTTCTGTCAGCAAATCCGGTCGGATGTCAGATTCATTCGTCCGAATGTTAGTCGAGTAGTTTAATCCGGAAAGTCATCGGATTGTGCGTGTTTTGAAGATCAATTCGGTCTGAAGTTAGAACCATCCGATCGGATAAGTGTCATTTTGGCTACTTTTGGGCATTTGACTTCTTCGTCCTTATCTCCCGGTCTTGCCAAACACTTTACCTGTATGAGAAAATATAAAAATCATCTCAAAAGGACTGATTATCGATCGATAAGTCGGAAAGTTAAGTGAAAAGACAAAGAATGCAAAATAGCCTAATCCTAACCCGATAAAGATAACAAAAAGACTCAAACATGACTCAGAATATATACAAAAACCATGACAAACACGTACGAATCACGTATATTTTTTTAAAATAGCAAATTCAAAGTATTACAAATGTAATTAAAAGTATTAGAAAAGATATTAAAAGTATCACAAAACACATTTATTTTTGTATCACAGAAGTAATTTTTACAATATCTGATCAAGTATCACAATATATATTAAAAGTATCATAAATGATATTAAAAGTATCACATAACACATTTATTTGTGTATCACAAAAGTAGTACGAATTTTTACAATATTTGATCAAGTATCACAAAATATATTAAAAGTATCAGAAAAGATATTAAAAGTATCACAGAACACACTTATTGTTATATCACAAAAGTAGTATGAGTTTTTACAATATCTGATCAAGTATCACAAAATATATTAAAAGTATCAGAAAAGATATTAAAAGTATCACAGAACACACTTATTTTTGTATCACAAAAGTAGTATGAATTTTTACAATATCTGATGAAGTATCACAAAATATATTAAAGTATCAGAAAAGATATTAAAAGTATCACAGAACACACTTATATTTTGTAATAATTTAACAACATTTTATGATACTTTGATTTTTGCAAAAAAAAAAAAAAAGATGTAATAATATAAAATATAACACGTGTTACTTTTACTCGATTTTTGTAATACCTTTAGTTGAATTTATGATACTTTAAACTGAGTTTGTGATACTTTTAGTTTTTAACTTTTTATTGAATTTGTAATACTTTTATCTGTTTTGCAATACCAAAATCTGGGCAGATTTTGAATTTTATTTCTGGTGATGTTTCTTTTTTTGAATTGACAGTATTGTAGACGAGTTGTGAGGTAACAATTGATCGAAGTTTTTGGCCGATGAATCGCTGTAGATCCGAGGTCAAAGTTGATGATTTTGTAACTTTGACCTCATATTTATGGTGATTGGAGTATCAAATCATATTTACAGCTCCAAATCTGAAACGAGGGAAACGAGATGGTTCAAATGATATAAGACTTGTAAGAAAATATCACCCGGCAAAAAATGGCGGTGGCGGCCGCCGCCGACCACAAGCGGCCGGAGGCCGGTGGGGTTGTTTTTCCTGGGTCTGGGGGTGAGTAGTGGGGTTGGGCCCAGTTTTTGGTGGGCTGGGTCCTGGATCCGTGGGTGGGGAGCAGTTTAGATTCGGGTCAATTTAGAAAATGGTAAAATGTGGTCTCATTCTATGAGACCGGTCTCACAGGAGACCTACTCTTCGACTTATTATCATTTATAATAACACAATATATACACAGAAAACCCCTCAAATTTATTAAATAGATCAATTTAAGCTAGATTTGTTTACACTGGAAATAGATAACCCCTTAACTTTTACATAAATAGTCTGATATCATCATAATAAATTTGAAATGAATACCGAATGTCATGGACAGATAACCCCATCGACAACTATTTTATGCCGGAAACATATCTAAAAAAAATAGATCATAATGTAAGAACCTAATAATATCATATGAAACATATGTAATGTGATCCAGAAAGAAATAAGAACAATATATATATATATATATATATATATATATATATATATATATATATATATATATATATATATATATATATATATATATATAATTGTGTGTGTGTGTGTTTTGCATGTAATTGTGGTATTTTTCTTGTATTTTTAATTAAAGTTTAATGTTGTTTATAATAATTTTAAGTCGAGTTTTGTTAGGTTGTTTTCTTATTTTATTGTTTTGAGCCTTATGTATACGATATTGGTGATGTTTGGGTGATTCTTGGGTTTTTAAGTTCAAAATTCTTATTTTGTAGGACGCTTAATGAATTAGATTCGCGACAAGACGTGCCGGCATGTGCCTACGCTCGAGCCAAGGCATTGAGGCCCAAAATCCATGCCAAAATGAGAAAATCGATCCGAAAGCAGCCCGAATCCATTGACAAATCGACTGAGGACAGCCAAAATCGACTGCTCGACAGAGGTTGACCCATTTCAACAACCATGCAGTCGATCGATGGACATGCAGTTGATCGACAGCCATACCAGTCGATTGACTGAGAACAGCGAGAATCGACTGCTCGACAGAGGCTGAGCCACTTGAACACAAGGCAGGCAGTCGATCGACTGCATCGCAGGGAATTTCGGGATTTTTGGCATTTTAACGATTTTACCTTTGCGAACATCTATATAAACCCCACATCTTTCCCCAACAAAGGAATATTCACTCCTCCCAACTCTTGCATGGGTTTGGGATTTATTTTCTCACTCTAGTTTTTAGATTTATTTTCTCTCTCTAGCTTTTAGATTTAATTTCTCTCTAGATCTTAGATTTAATTTCAAGCTTTTTCTTGGGTTTATAAGCTTAAGAATAATTCAAGTCATCACTTGGATTTTATTTTGGATTTCAATTTCATTCAAGTTTTTGTTTCTCTATCTTAATTCAAGTAAGTCTTCCTTAATTTTCTTTGTTGTTCTTCAATTTCAAGCTTGTTCTTCAATTTATGCATTTTTCCTTAACTCTTAGATTTATTGTTAGATTTGTGATTTGGTTTATGGAATTTAGATGAGTGACACACCTTGATTATAGATCGGGTCCTTGATCATTTTTATTTAAGTATTTCATATGCTTTATTTTGATTTTTATTTTCATGCATGGTTTTATGTTAAACCCTAGATATACTCTTCGTTTCTAGTTATTTTTCGAAAAGCTTTTAAATTTCACGTCAACTTTTATTACTCTTTCTATTGGTGTTTTCGATTTTCATTAATTTGCATTATTTAAATTTTATGATCATGCATGCATAGTTGTACCTTAGGCTTTCATGCATGTACTTTGTTGTTTCTTTGCTTTTTATTGCTTATTTTTATTATTGCTTGCAATCTCAATATGGCATACGCATGAGGCACCCAAAATACTTGCTTTACTTTTCATAGATTGTGTTAGTTTCTCGTTTATTTTCGTAATTTTCCATTTATTTTCGCTTTCCTTCAATTTCTCAAGCTAAAAACCCATTGATTCATACAATCGCATCGAATTCCGATAATACCAAGCCATATGAACCCTTATCTATACTACACCATCAAAAACTTCTCTCTTCAAAATAGCGCTGTTGCGACTCGGCTTGGTTAAGGTTTTTGATTTACTTGTAGTTTCTTTGTGTTTCTACCTTTCATCTGTATTTGACATTTTTATTGAGTGTATCAAGGTCGTCGAACCCTTGGGAATGATTTGGCTCTTGAATGATTCAAGTAAGTTTTTTTAATTATTTTCTTCCTTGTTCATCAATTTCAACCTTGTTCTTTAATTTATGAATTTTGCCTTAGCTCTTAGATTTATTGTTAGATTTGTGATTTGGTTTATGGAATCTAGGTGAGTGACACACCTTCACTACAAAAATGTACTGCTATGCTGACGGCCATATCCATCAGGAGTCCATCAGTATATTAAATACTGACGGCCTCCTGATGGATATTAGCCATCAGCATGTTCGTGGTCAGTATTATAGTATCCTGACGGAAACGTACACTCGTCAGGATTCGTGATGGCCAAAGCCGTCAGAAAATGGTCGTTAGTACTCATGGCGGACTTCAACAGTCAAGAATATCTTATGCCTTCCTGACGGATTAGGCTGTCAAGATTCCTGTCGGTTATAAGCCCGTCAGAAATGCTGACGGGTAGACCGTCAGGAAGGCATAAAATGTCTGACGGTTATACTCGTCAGGAGTAAAATTAAATTATTATAAATTTTTGTGCTATATTAATTAATAATTAAATTAAAAAAATAATAAACAAATAAAATTTTCCAAATAAATTATCCAATAATTAAAAATCAAAATAAATTATCCAACATTCCAAAATCAAAATAAATTATTCAAATATTCCAAAGTATAAACAAATTCAGAATTCTAAAACCATCTAATCATTATCAATACTGGATGTCGGATCAGTAGGAGGCTGACCAGACATGGCCAGGGCAATAGCGTCCTGAATCTGCTGCTGGAGCGCCAACTGGGAACGCGTCTGCTCATTGCGTATCCGCTGAATCTCCAGCGCCTGCTCCTTGCGAATCCGCTGAATCTCCTGGTTGGCTAGCTCAAGCTGCGTCTGCTGGGATTGGAGCTGCGTCTGAAGCTGACGAACATCGGCAGTAGGGATGGAAGAAGTACTTCCCTTCTGAGCCTTCCCGAAGCATCCAAGGCCATAGCGTCGACCCTTATTATTCCCGAAAACCTCTAGATAGACCTCGTTCGGTTCTACCTGAGTGCAGCTATCATCAGACAATGCAGCACGACTCTGCTCCAAAGCCCTCTCATAGTCCTCCTGATATAAAAATTTTCAGCTACTTTTAATAAACAACTTAAAACAGATTTTAAACTAAATAACTTAGATATATAATATATAAACTTACAACTATCTTCTGAGCTTTGGGATCCGTAAATGTGCCGTCGTGATTTTGATGATGCTTCAGAAGAAGGTCGTAGTTACTGGGCTGCGTACCCGTTGAATCAAACTTTTTTTCTTTTAAAAATAGAAAGCCCGTCCGCAAGAGAACGGAGCTATTGTAGGCAATAAGCTTAACTCGAGTCGAATCACAAGGAATTGCAATCGGCGTTTATAAATGTTTGTTTAACAATTCTATAACTAAACATGCAATCCATTTTCAAGGTGGGTTTCTACAACTACGAATTTGAAAACGATCATACTAAAATTAAAACTAATTAAAAACGATAAAAAGTAGAATTAATAAAATGAGAAAGCAAACATGATTAAAACTAGCGAATTAAAACGTAAATCGTGCTTGAATTATTAAACTAAAACAAGTCGAATGAAGTTCAAACTGTAAAAACCAAATCAAAAGAAAATAAAAAAATAAACAAATGCAGGAAACTTATAGTTCATATGACATAAGCAGCTATCGAACAATCTTCAGCGACTAACAACAAAGAGAACGATGAACGTAGTAGAAATGGAAGAACGACGTGATCATCTAACGGAATCTTCAATGTAATTAAAAGGGAATAACACTTGAGGTTCTGAACGTCCCCTGAACCTTGCCCCAAGTTTCTCTGATGAATAAATGAAGAAACCACCGAGTATTTATAGATTTTCCCAAAAATAACCGCCAAACTGCCGAAGGCGTCGATCGATGCTCGCCAGGCTCGGCGTTGACGCTTGCCAGGTCTCGGCGTCGACGCGTGCGGTTTGATGGTGTCGGCGCATGGTGCGTCGGTCGACAGGGCAGTTGTCGATGCTCACAGAGAGTTGAGGCACAGTAGCGTCAAGGGTTGCGTCGACGCGAGCGCTAGCTGCAGGCGTCGGCAGGACTCAGACACTGGGTAACCCAGTGTCAGCTCAGCACATTGCTCGTCCAATCTTCGTCGTCTCGAAGCTGAAAGAGAAAATTAAACATAATTAGACTATTACTGATAAAATAAAGGAGAAAAACATAAAATGAGATAAGAAATGAAAAATACTTAAAAGAAGAGAAACACGAAGAATAGAAACCTAAAACCCGACAAAACACACAAAACTCAAAGCAAAAACACACAAAAATCACATACAAATATGTACAAATCAACTCCCCCACACTTAGCTTTTTGCTTGTCCTCAAGCAAAATATAGTCTAGACGTAGACAAGGAAAAGCTAATTACCCGATGACTTAATTACTAATGCATCCATATGATTCAAGAAGTTAATGCATTAAACTGACTGATAACCCAACTAAAAGGACAAAATGATACGTTGAGATAAAAGATTTAGACTAGCTTTCGAACACCCAAAAGTAATGAGTTGACCTCCATGTACGTCACCCATCCATGCCTCGGCCAAAGTCTATCCCTGAACAAACCGCCAAGTCTTCACCCGACTAGCCCAGTCATCTATACACCTCTTTAACAATACAATCTAATAAATAAAAACAAAAACAAAAACATGAACTTAACTTGTACAAGGTTTTCTCTTCTTGTACTTTTTTTTCCTTTTTTTTTCTTTTCTTTTCTCTTTTTATTATGAGTACCTATAGAGAAGAGGTACTAAACGAGCATAATTCACATAAATTACAAACGAGAGCTCATTGAATCCAGTCTTACGTTGCTAGGTGCAACTGATAACATTTTTCAATTTCCGCACATGGAGTATTAACATCACTAAAATAAAAAGAAAAATTACATAAAATCCTATAGAGGGTATTGGAAAACGAGTCTAGTAGAGAGTATTTGACTCTTTGGAATGAAACAAGAATAGAACAGGGAACAAAACACTTCATAGATTATTTACACTTCATTCCCCATAATTACACTATTATTCGAACGGAAGTCTAAATATCCTAACCAAAGCATCTAACCACGTCACTTCGTCAAGGTTCCAGTCAATATCAATACACACAACTCAAATCAACCACAAGCAAGCATACGAACAATTGCTAACCAAAAGACAGACAACCCCACCCCCATCCACCCCCCTCTCCCCCCACCCCCACTTAAACCATACAATGTCCACATTGTATAAAATGAAAAATTAAGCAATGTATGGTAAAAGGAAGAGAAAGAGTCGAGCTTGTGCTGAAGTGTCGGGTGTCAAAAATCGTCCAACGGGTCTTAATAATGAAAAGGACCTGAAACAACAAGAACAAAAACACACAAGAACATATAAAGTTAAAAGGTTTGTGATCGAAGAATTCTTAGCACTCTAAGAAATCTTCTCCGAAATAGTACGGAGTCGATTGTAGAGTGGTAAGCTTTCCCGAGTCGTGTCTCTCGAGGATAGATATAATCGGCAGTCGGTGGTTTTAGTTACTCTCTTGTTAAACTAAATTACACTAATCTAAACTAAGAAAGCATTAAGTCATTGGTTTGGTTTGAGTTTTGTTCTAAATCTTGAATTTAAAAGGAGACTTTAATTAAAATGATGAAAATGAGGGTTTAGGGTGTTCGGTTCGTCTCCACGATCAATTGGTTTTCGCCGAGCACTTAATCCATGATTCGGGGTTGTCAATCCTGAATATCGATCAAGTATTAAGTTCGTCAATCCCAATTCTCGACAAATCCGATTAATGGTTCTAAACGAACCAAAACCCTAAACCCGTATTTACTAAACTAATTGCATCAAATAAAGCTTACAATTAAAAGAGAGTTCATGGAGGGAAAATCAAGCATTTCAAATTAAAATTGGTCAAAAGGCATTAAATTGAAAAGAAGTCAAATTGCTCAAAGAAGAAAGACCCATTTGGCTTTTGAAAACCCAAGGCTTGCTTGGACAAATGGGGTAAAAAGCTTAAAGATGCAACAATGGAGTTTGGCAAGAACAACAAAAGAACTACAAGCTAGAAAATTAAAAGGAGAAATTGAAATGCAAAGAACAACAACACAAACTAAATCTAATAACCAACACAACTTCAATAACAATAATAAACAATAACAACACAAGAAAATTAAGGGAAAGAACACTACCAAATTGCATTGAACACAAGATCCGCAAATGAGGGAGGTGTCACTCACTCCAACACTTGCTTAAGAAAAACTAACTAATTACTAACTATAAACTAACCAACTAAGCTAAACTAGACTAACTACTAAGCTAGCTAAAAATACATTAAATTAAGGATTTATGAGCTAGGTTTTTGAAATGCAAGAGTAAAGGCTTGGAGGAAGTGGAGCAAGCCCCAAATTCCACCAAGGAAGGTTAGGATAAGGTTGGAGAGAGTTGGTCTTATTTATATAAAAACGTAGGGGCAAAATCGTCAAAATGGACCAAAATCACGAGCTGGACTGCGTCTCAGTCGATCGACTAAGGAGCAGTCGATCGACTGATCGTCCAGTCGATCGACTGCTTCGCCCAAAATCTCCAAACTCACTGGACTCCAGTCAATTTGGGGAGGTCAGCCGATCGACTGGACGATCAGTCGATCGACTGAAGGCCAGTCAATCGACTGGCTCGGATGCTCCGGCTCGGTTTTCTCGTTTTGTTCTAAACGTTCGCCGGTTGTCGCTCCTCATTCACGCTGTGTTTTCTTGCTTTGCCCGTTCCAATCCAAGTCGAGTGGGATGCTCCGAGCGTGCACGGGACCGCTTGGTCATCCTACGGCCAAAAATACGAAAAAAGGTAAAAATGTACGAAAAAGTACTAAAAACCGCACAAAAGTTATAAAAACCTAAAACTAATAAAATAGGCCAAAACGACTCCTAAAACCCGTAAATGCAAGAAAAACACACGCGAATGCAACACAAAAAGGTAACAAAAAAGTGTACAAAAAGGTACAAATCAGCTTGGGTTGCCTCCCAAGAAGTGCTTGTTTAGTGTCGCTAGCTTGACGAAGTCGCCACATCTAAACCAAAACTAGGTCGATGAGATTCATCATCTCCTTATCTTGAAGCAATCCTGAACCTTGGAAGTACGTCTTCACTCGATGGCCGTTCACTTGAAAACTTTCCTAGGTCATCTCGTTGACCAATCGCACTACTCCATATGGAAAGACCTCAGTAACAAGCAATGGTCCACTCCAATGTGATTTTAGCTTTCCGGGGAATAAACATAGGTGAGAGTTAAATAACAACACTTGCATGCCGACTAAGATATCTTTATCAATGATCTTTCTGTCATGGTGGGCTTTAACCTTCCTCTTGTAGATGTCCACGTTGTCGTAAGCCGCATTCCGAATTTCATCAAGTTCTTCCAATTGCAATCCTCGCTGAGTACCAACTTGTGTCAAGTCAAGATTTACCGCACGAATCACCCAACATGTGATTAGCACAGATTTGTCCTTATTTTTATTAGCATTTTAGTTCATTTTTCTATTTGTTTTTGGTATAAGTTGGATGATTTAAACTTAATTCCGTATTTTTATACTTCCAGCTTATTTTACCGTGTTTTGATCATAATTGATGAGAATAGGTGATTTTCGTTATTTTTCACCTTACAGCTAAGTAACCGGAAGAGTTCAGCGCGTAAATAGATGAAGTTCAATGTTTAAGAGTGGAGAACGAGCTTTCCGGTGAACGAGTAGCATAAAGATCGAGAAAATGAAACATACTCTCAGTAGCTACGATGCTACGTTGACGCGATTCTGCCCACGATGGTCGATCCATGGGTGCGTCCGTCGATGCCCAAGTCGACGTAACTTTCTGTAGCGTCGATCCATGACCACGTCAGTCGACGCCTCTGTCCGGTCAATGCGAGCGCACAGGCAGTGTCGACGCCGAGCCCCTGTCCGCGTCGGTCGATGCGAAGTCGACGTGACTACCCAGAAATGCGTTTTTAGGTTTTCTTGTGCGCCAAGACATGCTATATATATAAATACCCTACATATTTCGGATTTTAAGAAGAGACACAACTACCTAGGGTTAGAGAGCACAGAAACAACGCATTTACACACTCCGTTACAAAGATCGAGATTGAGATTAAAGATTCAAGTTCCTTACGTTCAAGATTCACTTCAAATCAAGATCTTCGTTCCAAACTCCAGATTCGCTGGAGATTTTTATCGCTTTTACTAGATTCAATAAGTTTTCTAAACTCTTTATTGCTTTCGTAGTTAATTTCTTAGTTAATTCTAGGATTAGATAAATTGTTCGTAATTTACTTTATGCTTGATACTTGGGATATTTTGGATAATTTAGTTCTTAATCTTTCAGTTTTTAAATTGTGTTTATTTCATGCTTGGATATTGGATAATTGAATTCATGTTATTATGCAATTAGGTTAGTACTATTTAACTCCGTTCTTAAGATTCATGATAGTATTTGCTTTAGGTTATTCGATTTTACTTATGCTTTATAGATTCGTTGTTGCTACTTATGCTATTTGATTTAGTTTAATTATTGCTTTTCAGTTCTAGTTGGTACTTTAGTTTAAGATAATTAGTTTAATTAGTTTTAAATTTAATATTGGTTTAGTTTTTAATGATTAAATCAAAACCCTCAAAAAACCCCAATTTGTATGTATTATATGTTTACTTGTGATTGAGAAAAGCATCCAAGATACCGAACAGTTGTCCTCGAGAGAATCAACTTGAGTCAACTTACCACCCTACAAGTTCCTCGTACTCTTGCGAGCAAGCTTGAATGTTTTAATTTAAAAAATATATATTTGGGGTGCACAAAAGCTTGGATCAAAAGTTTGGCGCCGTTGCCGAGGAACAACGATTATGAATTATGGATGTTTTACGTTTTATTTTCTTTTTGAGTTATTATTTTCTTTTTATTTTGAAATTGGCTTGGATTTTTGCCATTAGTGCGTTGAGTTGTTGTTGAGTGCATGCAGGGGAGGCAATCTCTTAGACCCAAACTTGCGCCATTACTCGACAACATTCATCGTCCAAAATAAGCACGATCATGGCCTGTTCCCATAAATCCATTCAATTCATCCATTGATACTACCATTGATCAAAACTAAGTTCCCGACACCATGTTAGGATCTCAATCAATCCGAAACGGTGATTCCCCACCAAAATCACCACCACGTCACATTCGAACCGGGTATGGTAGTGAACCAATCATTATGCAGGGACAACCACAACCCCAAGCTTACTGGGCTAATTATCAGCAAAACATGGAGAATAGGAGACGATACGAGGGGAGAAACGAAGGAGTCAACCAACAGCATCACGAAGAAATAAATTGCCAAATTAACAACGTAGTCAATCATCTACCCAACATGGCATATATAAGACAAAATGAAGAGAGGAACAACAATGTCAATCGTCAACACAACATCGAGAACGTGGCATTAAGGAATGGCGATTTTTCTCAGCATAACGAGTATGCCAACAATCATAGACGGGTAGATGATTGGTTGGCAAATCAAAACCATGGCTACGAACAAGACCATTTTGAAAGGAGATACGAGCGCAAAAATGATTATGAAAGAAACGCATATAACAACCTCTACGAAAGAGCTAATGATCGAGTTAGAGAACCAAGGGGAGATAGAGCACCAAGACAACGCGATTTGGCGCGTCCGAAGGTTATACCTTTTAGGTCCACTATTGTTCTTGGACCAACCGCAAGGGAAGTGAAGATTAAACCACATCAACTTAATACTCCCGACTTTCCACGGAGGTGCCCATGAAGACCCTTTGGCATTTTTGAACTATTTTGTTGATGAAGTTGGCAAATTTGTGGTTCATGGCCTTAACCAAGAGGAGGTACGAATGATTTGTTTCTCGTATAGCATGAAGGACAAAGCAAAATCATGGCTACTAGCCCTAGAACTTGGTTCGTTGACTGACTAGGAGATGATAAGCGAGAAGCTTTTAAATCAATACTATTCAGCACAAACAACGGGTCATCTTCGGAGGCAAATTGCTACCTTTGAACAGTTGGAGGGAGAGCTATTTCATGAAACGTGGGAGCATTACAAGACATTTTTGCAAGATTTCCCCCACCACAACTACTCTCCGGAGATGACTAACCAATTTTCCTTTGATGGATTGTGGGACCATGGAAAAAGAGAAGTTGAGATAGCGGCAGGAGGAGATTTTGGAGATTTAATGGCCCCCGAGGCAAGACGAGTGTTGGAGAAGCAAAGCGAGAAATCTAGACAAACCAACTCTCGGCCTCGTAAATTAAAAGTTAATGAGATATCCATCCCCGATCCTGATTTAGATGATGGCAAATTAGTCAAGGCGAAGTGTGAGGAGATATTTGACGAGAAATTAGCAGCTTGGAAAGCCGAGCGGGCGAGCAAGGCCTCTTCAAGGAAGAGCTGCGACGTGTCACCAATGCGGATCCCCCGAACATTTAGCAGACATGTGCCCGCTAAACAGTGAACAGCAAGAAGATGTCAACGCTATCCAGAATTATTCTACCAATCAACATTCAGGGCAGCAACCCGCTAAGAATTCAATGCGCAACGTGATTCTCCCCTTTTTAAGTATGGGGCCTCCAAACCCAATATTATATGCACCGCATACAACAGCAATACCACCACCACATGCGCAAGCACCATTGCCACCACCTCAAAATAATTTCCAACGCAAGGGCCGGTGTCTACTACAGTTCAAACTAATGATCAGCTATTGGTTTGGCAGCAGAATCAAGTGGCCGAAACTATTAAAAACAGGGATGGACTCGTGCAAGTTCGAATGATTCGCTGAAATGAAAAAGGCTATTCTTGATACTGCCGGCTGGGCAAAGGAAACTAGAAATAGTAATAGGACAAATATCGACCCACCTAGCTGGACTCTCAAACGAGAAAGGTAAACTT
>BMAC01000657.1:353151-431737 GCA_014905375.1 Phtheirospermum japonicum | reverse complement strand
TCAACTTAATTACTCCCCGACTTTCCACGGAGGTGCCCATGAAGACCCTTTGGCATTTTTGAACTATTTTGTTGATGAAGTTGGCAGATTTGTGGTTCATGGCCTTAACCAAGAGGAGGTGCGAATGATTTGTTTCTCGTATAGCATGAAGGACAAAGCAAAATCATGCTACTATCCCTAGAACTTGGTTCGTTGACTGACTAGGAGATGATAAGCGAGAAGCTTTTAAATCAATACTATTCAGCACAAACAACGGGTCATCTTCGGAGGCAAATTGCTACCTTTGAACAGTTGGAGGGAGAGCTATTTCATGAAACGTGGGAGCGTTACAAGACGCTTTTGCAAGCTTGCCCCCACCATAACTACTCCCCGGAGATGACTAACCAATTTTTCTTTGATGGATTGTTAGACCATGGAAAAAGGGAAGTTGAAATAGCAGCAGGAGGAGATTTTGGAGATTTAATGGCCCCCGAGGCAAGACGAGTGTTGGAGAAGCAAAGCGAGAAATCTAGACAAACCAACTCTTGGCCTCGTAAATTAAAAGTTAATGAGATATTCATCCCCGATCCCGATTTAGATGATGGCAAATTAGTCAAGGCGAAGTGTGAGGAGATAATTGACGAAAAATTAGCAGCTTGGAAAGCCGAGCGGGCGAGCAAGGCCTCTTCAAGGAAGGCAGCTGCAACGTGCCACCAATGCGGATCCCCTGAACATTTAGCAGACATGTGCCCGCTAAACAGTGAACAGCAAGAAGATGTCAACGCTATCCAGAATTATTCAAACCAACATTCAGGACAGCAACCCCCAATGAAGTTTAATGCGCAACGTGATTCTCCGCTTTTTAGATATGGGTCTTCAAACCCAAACTATTTATCACCGCATACTGAACAGCAATACCCACCGCATGTGCAAGCACCATTGCCACCACCTAAAAATAATTTCCAATCACAAGGGCCGGTGTCTTCTACAGTTCAAACTAATGATCAACTGTTGGTTTGGCAGCAGAACCAAGTTGCCGAGACTATTAAAAACAGGGATGGCCTCGTGCAAGTTTGGAATGATTAGCTGAAATGAAAAAGGCTATTCTTGATACTGCGGCTGGGCAAAGGAAACTAGAAATGGAAATAGGACAAATATCGACCCACTTAGCTGGACTCTCAAACGAGAAAGGTAAACTTCCAAGCCAAGCAGAACAGGCGTCGGTGGTTCATGTCCTTCGCAGTGGAAAGAAGATTGATAACGGAGTAGTTGACTGAGATGATGAGGTCGAGGTCGAGGATAAAACACCAACTCCTAGAAAGGGCGATGATTCTAAACCAGTAGATCAGCTGCATAAATCCTCTAATAGATATGTTCCTGGATCCATTCAAGGGACGATTCCGAATAACGCCCTTGGCAAAGACGTTGTTCATAAACCATCACCGCCAAAGCAATTAACGACACCGATCAAGGATGCTATTCCTTTTCCAAGCCATTTGCATTCAACTAAGGAGAACAAAAGATTCATGGAACTATATAACCTATTGAAAAATGTCAATATTAACTTTCCACTTTTGGAGGTAATCAAAACATTGCCCGCCTATGTGAGATTCATGGAAGTTTCTGCATTACTATTTCCTTGGCCAATGGACAAAAAGCAAAAGGAATGTTGGATCTTGGAGCAGGAGTTAATCTGATGCCTTACTCACTTTATTGAGAATTTGATCTTGGACCAATAAAGCCGACGACCATGCGACTACAGTTGGCCGATCGCTCAATTTGGCTACCTTTGGGGATGGTTGAGGATGTTTTAGTGCAAGTTGGAGAGCTAGTAATTCCGGTTGATTTTGTGATTATGGACGTTGGCAAAGTGCCGATTGCGAGCACAGAGCATACCATTTTATTGGGGCGCCCGTTTATGTCTACCTCCCATACTTTGATTGATGTTTACAAAGGGAGAATGACAATGACCGTTTTGGACAAAACAGTGACGTTTTCTCTAAAGGATATTCAAAACACTCCCTCCCCTGCTATGCAAGACGATTGTTCGTTCTTTGATCCCGTTACATCATGCATCCACAAGCTAACAGGAATCGCAACTTTGGACAAGTTAGGTGACGGGGACAACGCCGAATTTCCAAGGAAGGAGGGGGATGCACTAGAAGTTGACTTAAGTGAGGAGTACGATGAGTTTAACGACAAGAAGCATTTGAGTGGGGAAGATTTGATCGAGTTACTATGTATTGACATAAATGATATTATTGAAGAGTTTCAAGATGAATTAGATGTGGGGGGCAGAGAACCTAAATTCGAGCAAAAGGTGGAGTTGAAACCACCAACAAATCATTCGATGTACGATTCCCTCGACCCCAACAAAAACTTTTCACATGCAAAGAACAAGGGCGAGGCATATGACAATGATTGGACGAGGGAGAAGAAGAAATCGAAAGAGGTTCGCACCAAGGAAGTTATAAACTCGCAGTATGAGGTTGGTCAATTAGTGTTGTATAATCACTACCATAAGTTTGATCCAACCAATCTCGAGGCCGAATGGATTGGACCATTTTTAGTAAAAGAATTGGATGAATATGGAGTAACCGCTCTATACGATAAACGTGACAAGAAAAATTTCCAAGTTCATAAGCATCGACTTAAGCCTTATTATGAGAACTATATGAAAAGTCAAAATAGTAGCAAGAGAGAGTTCGTGGGCCCACCACGAGCAAGAGATTGATCAAGCATATAGTGTCGAGCAAGCGACGTTAAGATTTACGCTTCTTAGGAGGCAACCCGAGCTTTTTGTATCCTTTTATATTTTAATTCCGTTTATTTGTTTTATTTTCATTTTTATCTTCTTAGAACAGATGGAAGAACTCGGACGAGGGAATTAATCAATCAAGCGAAGGAATAATCGACCAGCATTTCCGCCCGCGTCGACGCCGAGACTGCTCGCGTCGGTCGACGTGGCATCGACGCAACTGCCGAAGAATAGCTCTCTGTCGCGTCGATTGGGCTCGCGTCGGTCGACGCAAACGCAAACCCGGCCCAAAACGCGTCTTAAGCTGGATTTTACCCACTGACCCAACCCGAAT
This sequence comes from Phtheirospermum japonicum, assembly GCA_014905375.1. Taxonomy (NCBI): domain Eukaryota; kingdom Viridiplantae; phylum Streptophyta; class Magnoliopsida; order Lamiales; family Orobanchaceae; genus Phtheirospermum; species Phtheirospermum japonicum. The sequence continues at coordinate 428,666 of BMAC01000657.1, read as the reverse complement.
TCATATGACCCGTGGCCAAAAACCTGTTTGACCTTATAAAACCTTTCCCTTCCCTTCTTTCACCTTTCATCCTCAACTTCAATTATCAAAATTTCTTCCTTCCTTCTTCACAAAATGTTCTTTCTTTATAAATCTCTCGCACTCCAACACTCAACCTCCGGAAATTAACCACATTACCCAGAATTTCCACCCACCATCTCCATAATTGAATCTAATATCTCCAAAACGGGCTACGTGGGTTTAGAGCAATTTTTCGGGAACGAGCTAGTTTCGAGCAACGATTGTTGAGGTAATTTGCTTAAACTTTCTTGGGACTATTATTATTGTTGTTGGTTGTGTTTGGGAAGCTTTTGGTGCAAGTAGTTCTTAAGTTATTAGTTGGTTGAACACGCACGCCAAGTGTTCGACAAAATTCCCCAAAGAACCAAAGGGTTTTATTTTCAAGAATTTTCAATCCCGTTCAACTTTGTATACATTTATAATGTCTCGAGCGGGCAAACATAAGTATATTTCAGGGAAATACGAAGCGACGTTCCCAATTTATGACAAAAAGGAAGGGAACGTTTTTTAGACTATTCAACAATGGAGGTTCGCGACCCATCGGACTATTAATGTTGAAGGAATTGAGGAGAAAGCTTCAAATGGTTCGGAGCACCATACCGACCTCTCCCATTACGTCGACGGCCTCGGTTGTGGATATTTCGCCCGCATGCACCTTCCCGGATTTAGCGAGCTTATGCTCGAATTTTTCACAACGTTGACGATCCGCAATGACGAAAAGCTCTCTTGTCGTTTGGGAGGAAACGAAGTCTATGTGGACGAGGAGATTTTTGGTAACATTTTTGGTTTCCTAACTGAAGGGGACCACCCGGTAGGCGTCCAAGATTTTGACTTAGCCTCATTTGGGGGGATGATAACCAGGGGCAATACGGGCGATTGCAAGCGATTTCCATGCTCGAAAATCCAAGATGACGCCTTATATGTATCCTACAAAGTCCTCGCCCACATCGTCTTATGCAAAAATGAAGCCACATACGCGACCAAGCCCGAGCTATTTGTTCTACAATGTCTTATTGACGGTGGTCAACCCCGGCTTTACCCATTGATTTTGAGCGGACTCTACAATGTTACAAAGGGCACGCCGGGCAACAAATCGCCCTTACTCTCCTTCGCACCCTACATTACCGGCCTAGCCCATCACTTCGGGTTCGATCCAGCCTAAAACGGTTTGCGACCTCTCGGGACATCTTCACTCTCGTTGACACATGCCCCTGCACCCCGAGTTAGGTCCATTACTCATGGAGGATCCTCATATCGACCGAGCGATGAGGATGGCGACGCAACCATGGAGCCGGCCCCACATACCAATTCAGTCCCGAGTCCCGATTGAGGCCAATTTTTCAAGGACAACTGAGCATTTCAGTTGAAGATGTTCGACAAGCTCCAAATAATCGACGACAAGATAGACACGAACCACGAGCAAAACTGATGGAGCTTGAGAAAGATGCGAGCTCGTATTTCGAGACTCGAGGAGCGATTTGAGGCGGCGTTTCCCCAGCCAGGAATGGACATCGATGAGGTTCCCGAGGATGATGGATCCCGCGAGTTCTGAAATACTTGTATCATTTTTTTTAAAGTTAAAACAAAAAAGAAATAAAAAATTAAAAAATCCAAAAATATTGTTATTTTCTTTCCTTTGCTTTTGTTTGTTTCGTTTTTCTCGGGACATTTCATATCATGTACGTTGGAGCGATGGCCGATTGCACATATCAACGAGTAGCGACTCGACCTTCTATTTTCAGGGATGTTTTTATTTTCCTTCCTCTTTTTGATTTTTGGATGTATTTGTGGCGATCAGGAGATTGCCGGGATTTTTAGAGAGGGGGGTGGTCGAGTGTGAATTTTATTGCTTATTTGTTGTGTAATTTTTATTTGGCCTATAATAATTAAATACTTAGACGTGATTAATTGCTATTTCTGCGCTAAATTGTGTTTGTATGGCTTGCCTGTCAAAGTTGACTACGTATGATTTGATGATCTTGTCTTTGAGCGTGTATAAGTGCATAAATTTTAAATTTTCAAAATTATTTTTTATATATATTGTAAATGGTACTTGAACGCAATTGGTTTCGCAAAACCTTAAAAACAGCGTATATTCAAAACTTTTTCATGCAAAAAGCCTGTGAGTAGCCTGAGTGATTATCATCATTGCATGTACTTGAATGAGTTTTGATTTGATATCTCTGTGAAACCGCTGTGTGTATTTGACTTTGAAAATGATGTTAAGGCACAGAAAAAACCCTATTCTGGCCATATCCATATATTTTAGCCACTATAAACTCCGAATGAGCCAGTCATAGCCAAATTATCCATGACTATAACCATGTGTGCTTTTAGTCGACCCCTACAAACCCATCAAAAGCGTGGGGTAGGAGTTCGTTATTTTTATTGGTTGTTAGTGTTTTGGAATTTTTATCAGGGATTTATGAAAAGTTATAATAAAGGATCACCATCCTTAAGAAACAAAAAGAAAAGACCCCATAAAAAATAATAAAGGGGAAAATATAAAAAAATAATAAACAAGGATGGTGAATCTTGGTGAATCGTGTTATGTAATTGCCTACGCGCTTATAAAGGCTTGTGTTTTATTGTTTATTTTCTTATGAAGCCTAATGTTTAAAAGGTAAAGAGTTGTGTTTGTATAAGAAGCACATTATAAGCTTCAATTGTGTTTATGTGGTTTGATCGAAAAGTCGGTTTACGGTTTACGAGTTGAGAAATAGCCTAAATTTTAAGGCTACGCTATGAGAAATAAGTGAGGTATTTTTATTTTTGAATGAGGTGAAGCAAATTACTTCATGATTAGATTAGGTTGAGTGAGTTATTGATCATGTTAGATCGTGAGTTAGCCACACGACTTATATATTCCATACCCGTCCAAAGAGCCTTACATTACAACCCGAAAAGACCTTTTCCGATTCTTAGTTCGATAACACACTTAATTTGCGATTGAAAAGAGATTAATTTTCCATTCTTGTTTATTGTACTTTCATTTGTATGATTTGACTGTATACACGTCCCATGCATCAATGCTTGAGTGCTTTTGAGCGTACAGCCACATATATATTTCCCTTTTGAGAGGATGCATGAATTTGATTTTGAAGCGATAACGTAATAAGGGTGAAGTGTTTAAAGTTGCGTGACATGTATCTATATTTTCAAAATTATCTATGTAGCATCGCACAACTCATTGCTTGATCTTATTTTCTTTCTTGTTATACTTTGAATTTAATGTCTATTCGAGGATGAACAAACCAATTAAGCGTGGGGTAGTTGATTAGCGTAGATTTGTCCTTATTTTTATTAACATTTTAGTTCGTTTTTCTATTTTTTTTTGGTATAAGTTGGATGATTTAAGCTTAATTCCGTATTTTTATACTTCTAGCTTATTTTACCGTGTTTTGATCATAATTGATGAGAATAGGTGATTATTCATTGGTTTTCACCTTACAACTAAGTAACCGGAAGAGTTCAGCGCGTAAATAGATGAAGTTCAATGTTCAAAAATGGAGAACGAGATTTCCGGTGAACGAGTAGCATAAAGATCGAGAAAATGAGACATACTCTCAGTAGCATTGGTCGACGCAAGCATCGACGCTACGTCAATGCGATTCTGCCCACGACGGTTAACACTATGTCGACACTAAGCCGACGTAACTCTCTGAAGCGTCGATCCATGGTTGCTTCCGTTGATGCCCAAGTCGGTGTAACTTTCTGTAGCGTCGATCCATGACCGCGTCAGTCGACGCCTCTATCCAGCCGACGCGACCGCATAGGCAGCGTCGACGCCGAGCCCCTGTCTGCGTCGGTTGATGCGAAGTTGACGTGACTGCCCAAAAATGCTTTTTTAGGTTTTCTTGTGTGCCAAGACATGCTATATCTATAAATACCCTTCATATTTTAGATTTTAAGAAGAGACACGATTACCTAGGGTTAGATAGCACAGAAATAACGCATTTACACACTCCATTACGAAGATCGAGATTGAGATTGAATATTCAAGTTCCTTACGTTCAAGATTCACTTCAAATCAAGATCTTCGTTCCAAACTCCAGATTCTCTGGAGATTCTTATCGCTTTTACTAGATTCAATAAGTTTTCTAAACTCTTTATTTCTTTCGTAGTTAATTTCTTAGTTAATTCTAGGATTAGATAAATTGTTCGTAATTTACTTTATGTCTGATACTTGGGATATTTTGGATAATTTAGTTCTTAATCTTTCAGTTTTTAAATTGTGTTTATTTCATGCTTGTATATTGGATAATTGAATTCAAGTTATTATGCAATTAGGTTAGTACTATTTAACTCCGTTCTTAAGATTCATGATAGTATTTGCTTTAGGTTATTCGATTTTACTTATGCTTTATAGATTCGTTGTTGCTACTTATGCTATTTGATTTAGTTTAATTATTGCTTTTCAGTTCTAGTTGGTACTTTAGTTTAAGATAATTAGTTTAATTAGTTTTAAATTTAATATTGATTTAGTTTTTAATGATTAAATCAAAACCCTCAAAAAACCCCAATTTGTATGTATTATATGTTTTACTTGTGATTGAGAAAAGCATCCAAGATACCAAACAGTTGTCCTCGAGAGAATTGACTTGAGTCAACTTACCACCCTACAGGTTGCTCGTACTCTTGCGAGCAAGCTTGAATGTTTTAATTCAAAAAATATATATTTGGGGTTCACAAAAGCTTGGATCATTATGCCCTATGCTCCAACTCCACCTGGAGATGACACGCCTTACCATACACCACTCGGTAAGGACTGGTTCCCAAGATGGTTTTGTACGCCGTTCGATAAGCCCATAAAGCGTCAATAAGCTTGGTCGACCAATCCTTGCATTTCGGCTGAACGATTTTTTTCCAGATGCTTTGATTTGTCTATTGCTTGTTTCCACTTGGCCCGACGTTTGCGGATGATACGTTGTGGCCACTTTGTGTTTCACCCCATACTTTGCCATTAATTTTCCAAAAGACCGGTTGCAAAAATGTGCACCCCCATCGCTGATTATTGCTCGTGGAAATCCGAATCTACTAAAAATATGTTCTTGAATGAACTTGAGCACGACTTTTGCATCACATGTTTTCGTGGGAATAGCCTCAACCCACTTAGAAACATAATCAACGGCAACCAAAATATACTCATACCCAAACGATGCCGGAAATGGCCCCATAAAGTCGATGCCCCACACATCGAAAGTCTCCACTACTAGATTGCTTGTCTGCGGCATCTCATCACGTTTGTCAATGTTTCCTATACGCTAACAGCGATCACAGGACTTAGAAAACTCTTGAGCATCTCTAAACAGTCTCGGCCAATAAAACCCTGATTGGAGGACCTTGTAAGCTATCTTTTGTCCTCCGAAATTGTCGCCACACTGTTGATCGTGGCAAAATGATAGAATACTTCTTTGTTCCTTTTTGGGGATGCATCTTTGAATAAGTCCATCCTTCCTGAACCGAAAAAGGAATGGGTCATCCCAGAAATAATTCCTGCACAACGAAAGAAGTCTCTTCCTCTCTTGGAAGGATAAGTCAGCCCTCACATGACCACAAGCAAGATAGTTAAATATATCAGCAAACCAAGGGGTTACATGCGAAGAAATAGCAGAAGACAATTCGTAAGGAAAGACATCATCTATATAACCCTGTTCATTCACATTTTCTTCTCTATATAAACGGGACAAATGGTCCACGACAACATTTTCACAACCCTTCCTATCCTTAATCTCGACGTCAAATTATTGAAATAAAAGTATCAAACGGATCTAACGCGGCTTACTTTGAGTTTTGTTAAAGAGATAACGAAGAGCCGCGTGATCGCTATGGACAATCACTTTTGAACCAATAATTTTCGACCAGAATTTCTCCAAAGAAAACACCACAGATAAAAGTTATTTTTTGGTGGTGGTATAGTTCCTCTGAGTCTCATTCAGCATAAGACTCGAATAATAAATCACACGGAGGAGACCATCCAATCGTTGTCCCAAAATGGCCCCCACGGCATCGTTTAACGCATCACACATTATTTCAAAGGGAAGGAACCAGTTTGGGGCAACGACCACCGGAGCCATGGTCAATTTTTCCTTAAGCAAGTTAAACGCACTCAAGCATGATTCATCAAAAACAAACGGTAGATCAAGACCTAGCAAATGGCACAGCGGGCGACTAATTTTCGAAAAATCTTTTATAAAACGCCTATAGAAGCCCACGTGCTCTAAGAAACTACGGACCGCTTTAACATTTGTGGGAGGTGGTAAATTTTCAATAACATCAACTTTAGCCTTTTCTACCTCTAAAACTTTTCTAGATACGACATGACCAAGCACAATACCACGTTTAACCATAAAATGAATCTTTTCCCAACTCATCGTTAGATTACTCTCTATGCACCGTTCAATCACTTTAGACAAATTAGCAAGACAAGAAGTAAAAGAAGGTCCAAAAACTGAAAAATCATCCATGAATACCTCAAGAAAGTCATCAATCATGTCCGTGAAAATAGATAGCATGCAACTTTGGAAAGTTGTCGGCGCATTGTACAAACCGAAGGGCATCCATCAAAATGCAAATGTCCCAAATGGACAAGTGGACGTCATTTTCTTCTGATCCTCCGGTGCAATAGAAACTTGATAATATCCGGGAAAACCATCAAGAAAGCAGTAATATTGGTGCCTGGACAACTTGTCAAGTAATTGATCAATGAAAGGAAGTGGAAAATGATCCTTTCTCGTGGTGGCATTAAGCTTCCTGAAGTCGATACACATTCGCCACCCAGTCGTCAACTGTGTTGGCACGATTTCCCCCTTATCATTTTCAACAATAGTAATTCCGCCCTTCTTCGGTACCACATGAATGGGGCTCACCCATTCGCTATCGGGTGCAGCAAAAATGATCCCTTCGTCTGATCAATTTTAGAATCTCCTTCTTCACAACTTCCATTAAAGTGGGATTCAAACGGTGTTGACCTTCTCAAACTGGCTTTGCTCCTTCTTCCAGCACGATATAATGCATGCATGTGGCTGGACTTATCCCCTTAATATGTCTCAAACTCCAGCCAATAACTCCTTGAAACTTTTTAAGAACACCAATCAAGGCCTCTTCTTCCGCTTCGGTTAACTCGACAAAAATGATCACCGACTTCTTCTCTCCTTCCTCGAGGAAGACGTACTTGAGATGAATTGGAAGAGGTTTAAGCTCGGATTTTGGCTCAATTTCCATTTTCTCGTTTTCAAGCTCACAAAGATCAATCACCCCCTAAGGATTAGGCTCAAGCCAATCGTCGTCCTCGGCGAGCCAAGAGTCATCGTCATGATCCAGAAATTTATGGTTGTCAGGTTCCTCTTCAAATTTGTCTTGCACAATTAAATCAATGGAGTCCACGAATGAACACTTGGCATTCATGGACAAAGATGGAGTTACATGTAAATCATGGATAGAAAATGTGACTAATTCGTCAAACACGGACAAAGTCATGCTCCCATTCTTCACATCAATCAACGTGTTGGTCATGGCCATGAAGGGTCGACCCAGCAAAATTGTATGCTATCGATTATCATCTTGAGATTTGCCCACGTCTAAAATCACGAAATCAACCGACACTATAAGTTTCCCAACTTTCACGAGGACGTCCTCGACAATCCCCTTTGGGTACCTTACTGATCGGTTTGCCAATTGAAGTCGCATCTTCATTGGCTTAAGTGCACCTACATCAAACTGCTCAAAAATAGACAAAGGCATTAAATTGATTCCCGCCCCAAGGTCAAGCATACCCCGAGTTTCTTTTCTATTTCCCAATGTTATTTTTATACAAAAACTCCCGGGTCACTTTCCTTTGGGGTAAGGGGATTATGTAAGATCACGCTCGCCGCATTTGAAATACAAATTTTTTCATTTTCAGAAAATCTTCTTTTTTTGATGCTAAGTCTTTGAAAAACTTGACATATGCGGGAACATTTCTTATAACATCAAGCAAAGGCAAATTAACGTTAACTTTAGAAAGCATATTGTAAAGGTCAAGAAATTGCTTATCTTGCTTGTCTTCTCGAAGACGACTTTAATATGAAATGGGAGGCCGATATGGATTAGAAGCTTTGTGAAGAGTTGCTTTGGGTTCAACTTCCTTTTCATCATTCCTTGAAGACTGGGTGATAGCCGTCTCCTTGCCTTCTTTCTCATTCAGCTTCTTGCTTTCTTCATTGGTTTGAACTTGTGATTGGTTAGAATTCTCGTCAGGAGATGCAACGTTATTATTCATAACTCGCCCACTCCTAAGCACTGTTATGGCTTGTGCTTGCGAGGATTGACTTGGCAAATTTCCTTGCTCGTTCTTTCCTACTTGCTTGGCGAGTTGACCAAGGGTTGTCTCAAGCTTGTCCATCTATTTATCATTGCGTTGTAATGTTGACTCAGTGCGTTGCATGAATGTACGCAATGTCTCCTTGAGCGTTGGTGAAACGGGTGCTTGAAACGGTGGAGGTGGAGGAAATGGTACTTGACCTTGCCCTTGCGGTTGTGAAGGAAATGGGACTTGACCTTGCCCCTGCGGTTGTGATTGTTGCATTGGTAGATTTGAGAATGAAAATTGACCTTGTCCCCATTGTTGTTGAAATGGTTGTTGGGGAACACAGTTATTTTGTGTCCTTGGGTTTGGTAATAGATTCGCCGCATTTTGATTATTCGACCATGAGAAATTTGGATGATTTCTCCATCCTGGATTGTAAGTGTTGGAAAATGAATTATTATTTCATGGGTAACGACTCTGATATCCTTGCCCTTGTTGATTTGCTTGAAACCCCTGAATAGCAAGTGCTTGTTCATTATTTTCCTCGGTTGGTTCAAAGTTTGCTTGGCATGTATTAGCTCCATGGCCGTACACTCCACAAATGTCGCACGTCTCAAATGATTGAGACATGCCTTGAGACAAAAGCGTGTTTTGGGTTTGCAATGAGGCCACTTGCCTCATTAACTCGACAAGTCTCTGTGTTTCATCAGGGAATGAATGTGACATCTCGATCTCATGAAAAGCTACTTTCCTCGATCGCGAGCTTTTCTGTTGAGAATTGTAACTTATTGACTCGCATATGTCCCACACTTCCTGTGCAGTTCGTGATCCGATCTCTCCCCCTGCTGCATTGTCCACCATATACTGAAATGTAAGAATAAGCCCATCATAAAAAAATTGATTGACGAGCTCGGGTGGATAATGGTGATGTGGGCACTGCGTCAATAGTCCTTTAAAACGTTCCCAAGCCTCATGGAATGTTTCTCCATCCGTCTGATTGAACGACGCTATCTGCACTAAGAGTTGTGCCGTCGTTTGATTCGAATAATACTTCCCCATGAAACGATCATACACCATGTCCCAATTCATAAGAGAATCAGGCTCCAACGACAAAAACCAAGTCTCCGCTTTGTCTTTTAACGTATACGGAAAACATCTCATCTTCACTTATTCTTCACGAAGTCCTTGCAATGGGAATATTTGGATAACCGAGTAAACTTTTCGGATGAAAGAGGGCAAAAGACTCAAATGAGTGGCCTTGAGTTCATAATCTCGGGCCGCTGGACCTAGGCGAATGCATGATGTAGACAGGCCAATCACGGGCCAAGTGAATTCGCGCATTCGAGCCGGCTGAGGCTCATGTTGATGAAACGGTCTGTGAGGTGGCACGTACGGGCCTCGATGCGGATGATATTGTTGTTGTTGATTGAACGGTTGTTGATGGAAGAAGTAAGGGACTTGTTGCTGATTTAGTTGCATGTCGTGATTGTTAGCTTGTTGATTGAATAGGTCTTGATTAAATGGTGGTGGATTTGGTACATTGTTTTGTTCATTTTGATTCTCTGGCGGGTTCAGTTCTGTAGGATTTGCTCCGGGAGGATCCATCGATGATTCTGCTATTAATTGGAGTCTTGCTCGATTTACCCGGTGAACATTATCAATTAAAGAAATTAATTCTCCACAAAAGGACATACGTCCTTGCATTCAAGAACAAACAATTAAAACAGTCGAGACAAAATAACACAAATTAAACTAACTAAACAAAACATATACGAACAAACATTTTTGGACAGCCTTTGTCCATTCCCCGGCAACGGCGCCAAATTCGGAATCGAACTTTTTCCTTTTAAAAATAGAAAGCTCATCCGCAAGAGAACGGAGCTATTGTAGGCGATAAGCTTGACTCGAGTCGAATCACAAGGAATTGCAATCGGCGTTTATAAATGTTTGTTTAACAATTCTATAACTAAACACGCGATCCATTTTCAAGGTGGGTTTCTACAACTACGAATTTGAAAACGAGCATACTAAAATTAAAACTAATTGAAAATGATAAAAACTAGAATTAATAAAACAAGAAAGAAAACATGATTAAACTAACGAATTAAAACATAAATCGTGCTTGAATTACTAAACTAAAACAAGTCGAATGAAATTCAAACCTTAAAAACCAAATCAAAATCAAATAAACAAATAAAAAATGCAGGAAACTTATAGTTCATTTGACATAAGCAGCAATCGAACAATCTTCAACGACTAACAACGAAAGAGAACGATGAACGTAGTAAAAATGGAAGAACGACGTGATCATCTAACGGAATCTTCAATGTAATTAAAATGGAATAACACTTGAGGTTCTGAACGTCCCCTGAACCTTACCCCAAGTTTCTCTGATGAATAAATGAAGAAACTGATTAGAGTAGATTTGTCCTTATTTTTATTAGCTTTTTAGTTTGTTTTTCTATTTGTTTTTGGTATAAGTTGGATGATTTAAGCATAATTCCATAATTTTATAATTCCAGCTTATTTTACCGCATTTTGATCTTAATTGATGCAATTAGGTGATGTTTTGTTGTTTTTCACCTTACAGCTAAGTAACCGGAAGAGTTTAGCACGTAAAAGATGAAGTTCGATATTCGAGAATAGAAGAACAAGCTTTCCGGTGAAACGAGTAGAAAATGATCGAGAAACGGAGACCGACGCTCAGTCGCGTCGACTGACGCGACCGACGATGCTCCGTCGACGCAAGCCGTGTCAGCAAGTCATGACCGCGTCAGCCGACGCTCAATCGACGCACTGCCGACGCTACGTTCTGAGGCGTCGATGTCGACGCATCAAGGTCGACGCAACGTCGATGCTAGCTGCTGAAGCGTCGATGTCGACGCACTACGTCGACGCTCCTGCCTAGCCGACGCGCGCACCTGCCGACCAGACCTACCGAGCGCTGCCGACCTAGTCTACCGAGTCTCGCCGAGCGCCTGCACGCGTCAGTCGACGCTCCGTCGACGCGATGGCCCAGAATTCAGAAATTAGGGTTTCTTGTGCGCCAAGACTCCTAATATCTATTTTAAACCTCATTTTTTCGGATTTTTAGAGGAACGGAGTGTGTGCCACGAGAGAGACGACATCCTAGGGTATTCTGAGCATTCAATAACAAAAAATCCACGTCTTATAACAAGATTTGGAGACGCGAATCAAGGATCGAAGTTCTACGTGTCCGAAACACCGATTTCGCGCTCGAGAATCCATCTTCGCCCAAGATCAGCGTCCAAACTCCGGAATAGCTGGAGCTTTTCATTGCTTTCCTTAGTTTCAATAAGTTTTCTAGACTCTTAGATTATTTTCTAGTTAATCGCTTAGATAAATTCTTAGTTAATTCTAGTTTTAATTAGTTTAATTGTTTCTTATGCTTGGATATTGGATATTGGTTAATTTAGTTTACTTATACGATTTAGTTTATGCTTAGTTAATGGTTCTTGGATTCGTATGATTCAATTGCTTAGCGATAGTTTCTTAAATTCATGCTTTAGAAACGTTAATTAGCTTTTAATCTTCGTAGCGTTAATTTAGTTATTGCTCTTAGTTGATAATTTAGAATAATTAGTTTAATTAGCTTCAGTTTACTGCTTAGTTCGTAATTGATAATCTAGATTAAAGTAATTAGTTTAATTAAGTTCTATTTTAATTATCGTTTTAGTTTCTAATGATCGAATCAATCCATTTAAAACCCCAAATGTATATGTATGTTATTCGTAATTGAGAAAAACACCCGAAAGACCGAACAGTTGTTTCCTCGAGAGATATGACTCGAGTTAAACTCATCTCCCTACAGTTACCTCGTACACTTGCAAGCAAACTGACGTGTTTTTAAATTAATTATTAAAAAGGGGTGCACAAAAGTTTGAGTTAGAAACAACTGCCGAAGGCGTCGATTGACGCTCGCCAGGCTCAGCGTTGATGCTTGCCAGGTCTCGGCGTTAACGCTTGCCAGGGTCTCAGCGTCGCCGCATGCGGTTTGCTAGTGTCGGCGCATGGTGCGTCGGTCGACAGGGCAGTTGTTGATGCTCAGAGAGAGTTAAGGCGCAGGAGCATCGACGGTTGCGTCGGTCGGTGCGTGCGGCTCCCGTCATCGATGCGAGCGCTAGCTGCGGGCATCGGCAGCAAGTGTCGGCAGGACTCGGACACTCGGTAACCCAATATCGGACTAGTACCCAGTGTCAGCTCAGCACATTGCTCGTCCAATCTTCGTCATCTCGAAGCTGAAAGAGAAAATTAAACATAATTAGACTATTACTTATAAAATAAAGGAGAAAAACATAAAATGAGATAAGAAATGAAAAATACTAAAAAGAAGAGAAACACGAAGAATAGAAACCTAAAACCCGATAAAACACACAAAACGTAAAGCAAAAACACACGAAAATCACATACAAATATGTACAAATCACCCGTCCGAGCAGACTGTATATAAAATCCACCGTTTACAATAATATAATGAATTAATTAAAATATAAAATTATACATGTTCAATAATATAATTAATTACTTAAATATAAAATAATTATCAATTTACAATTTTGGCGGCTTGTCGATTTGCCAACATAGAATCGCCTTGGTGCTTCGCTATACCAGTTTGAGGGCCTCCAGGCTCGCTCAATCTATTACGCCTGGACTTCTCAGACTTCTCCACCTCCTCAGGCTTCTGAAACTCCACCAGCCATCTATTCCAATTCGTCTCGCCTACGCAGGAAGGTATCGTCCCATCTAATTGATACGCCTTCTTCCACTCGTATATACGACTCTTATAAGAATCCCACATGGCTATATAGAATGCCCTCCTGATGGCATTCTCATCGCATATACTCTGTCCCACCACACAAATCCCTATAAAATAATTACAATTAAACAAAATAATTAATCAATTTACTTAACACAAAGTAAATAAATAAATAAAATTACCCTAAAATGAGGCCACCACGTTTGACGATAGCTGTCTAGGATGTGCTCGAATTTCCACCTTGCTGTGTGGATACAAGACTCGTTTATAGTCCTCAAATAGGTCGGCAATTCCTTCGACGGACTTCGTAACCTAAATATTAATAAATTTATTTAAATATATGTTAAATAATTAAAATATATATTAAACACATAACAAAACTGATTAAAATGTTACTTACCTATTTCCGATCACGAAGACCTCGATCCCTGTATTCCTGACCTCTGTATAGGGCGTGCTCTGGGCCCCCACCTCATCAGACAGGGTAAGTGCAACAGTATCATCCTAGTCCAAGTCAGCGACATCATCACCATCCTCATGGGGTGCTGAGGACGATGAGTCGAGAGAAATCCGACGATTATGCGCACCCCTGCTAGGCATCTAACATACAACACAGTTTTATTAATAAATAAAATTATATATATATATATATATATATATATATATATATATATGATTATTTAGATTATCATTAACACTCATAAACTCTTCGAAACTCAACCCTAACTTTTAGACTCATCTTCGTAGCTTACTTCGTCTTCTTCAGTTAATACTAGTTCATCACTTTCTGACTCTTCTAAATCACGACCACCGACCGACTCGGTGCTCTCATGATTGACAGGGTCATTTAATTGGAAGTCGACATCCTCTAATTGTATTGCAGGAAATGTTTTTACAATATCTTCTTGGAATGACTGTTGTTCAGGCACGCGAGGCTCGATAAAGTCCACCGTTGGTCGAGATTTAATTTTACAAGTTGCCCATTAATCTAATTTATCTCGCTTCAAACTCGGATACGAACTGTAGTGCACTTTAGTTGCTTGGGAGGCGACTACGAATGGCTCATATCGAGTGAGTCTACGTTTATGATTGATATCAATGAGCTTATATTGAGGGTGAATTTTCGTGCCGGCTGGAGTTGGATCAAACCACTCACATTTGAACAAGAGCTTGCTTCCGGTCATCTGAAGCCCGGGATACTCCAATTTAACCACTTATAGAAGACGACCGTAACAATCTATATGATCTGGCCCATAATCTGTTCCTCTTATACAAACTCATGTGCTCGATGTTGATCGTTCAGAACTATACGCAAGCGTGTGGAATCTATACCCATTTATCTTACAACCGTTGAATGTATTCACAACACATGATGGACCATAGTAATGGACCTTGTATAATCGTCATTTACATTGTTCAAAGGATCTCGTGCCTACAATAATTTTATGTTTTAAAATATTATAATATATATTAATTGCCACATAATTTTAAAGATAATTAATACTTACATAGTTCTCAGACCAAATAAGAAATTCAGCGTCCAACTTTCGATTCAGTGCCTCATCTGTAATGTTCAGTTGGTGACGTTTAACACCATCTTCGAACAAACTGCACATTTATGTTTAAAATGGAGAGTTGTTATAATATTCAATTAATAGATTTCCGATAATTATAATTGCAACGAGCTTGAATCGTTAACCTGATAAATTATTGGAGTTCATCACAATTTAGTAACACATATTTTCGGGCCTCGACCAATTCATCATTCGACAAGAATCTTTTCCCTGCGTCTGAGAAAGCTTCGCCATTATTTTTGAAAATAGATAGAACATTTGGATCGTCGTCTTCATCATTTTGAACTTCTTCATTACGATTTAAACTTGTCCTTTTTATGGAGACATTATCATCGAAGTAGTACGAAACAAAATTCGACGCCTCTTCAACTAGATATACGTTTGCTATCGAGCCTTCAACACACGTTTTATTCCTTACGTTGTTTTTTAACTTGTGCAGATACCTCTCGAAAGGATACATCCACCTATATTGCACTGGACCAGCAATTCTCGCTTAGTACGGTAAGTGGATCGGAAAATGTTCCATTGAATCGAAGAAACTTGGTGGAAATATCATCTCAAGTTGACAGAGTATTAGGAGAATGTCACGCTCTCAACGAGTCATATCAGCAATTCCAATAACTCTTGCACTCAGGTCTTTCAAAAAAAAAAACTTAGCTCTGTTAGTGCCTTCCACACGGGATGAGGAAGCGGTTCTCGAAATGCAATTGGGATCAACCGCTGCATAAACACGTGAAAGTCATGGTTTTCATCCCGTACAATCTCAATCCTTTCATATCAACACATCAACCTAGATTTGATGCTTACCTGTCTGGAAATTTGAGAGTCTTTAACCATTCACACAATTCAACTTCTGATGGCTTATCGAGCGTGTACGACGCTTTGGGATACTTTCCTGATGCGTCTGCATGAAGTTCGGGACGGTGAAAGTATTCTGCTAACTCATCTCTTGATTTCGAAGTGTCTTTTGTCTTCCCTTTGACATTCATCACCGTGTTAAACACATTATCAAAAACATTTTTCTTAATGTGCATAACGTCTAAATTATGACGAATCAAGTTAGTGCTCCAGTAAGGCAAATCCCAAAAAATACTTCTTTTTCTCCAACCACTATTCTTCGCTATTAGTCCATTCACCCATTCTGCATTTTCATCGGTTACTTTCAGAAGTCCCAGCCTTTCAATTTTGGCTAAAATCTCTATTCCAGAATGGACGTGAGGCGGCAGAGCTTCAACCTTTCTATTTTTCCTATTTTTTTTATCTTTACGAAGTCAATGATCACATTCTAGAAATTTACGATGGTTATCAAAACATGATTGCTTCATACTCTTTTTCAGGGTAAAAGCGTCTGAACGCTCCATGCAATACGGACAAGCCATTCGACCAGACGTACTCCAACCGGACAACATCGAGCAGACAGGAAAGTCGCTAATGGTCCACATGAGGGTCGCTCGCAACTAAAAGTTCTGTTTTTAGATACATCGTATGAGAGAGCACCGTCAGACCACAACTAATTCATCTCCTCAATCAACGACTGTAGAAAAACATCTAACTTATCTTTTGGATTCTGTGGGCTCGGGACGAGAACACTGAGAAACATGTACTGCTCTTTCATGCACTTTCAGGGAGGCAAATTGTATGGTGTGATAATCACCAGCCACGACGAGTATTATTTTCCAGAACTTCAAAAGGTTGAAATCCGTCTGTACATAGACCCAATCTTACGTTTCTAGTTTTAGCGGTGAACTCTGGATGAGTTTGATCGAAGTGCCTCCAAGCCTCGGAATTTTACGGGTGATGCATGACACCATCCTCTACAACATGTTCTGCATGCCACCGCATATCTTCTGCCATTTTTATAGATGCGTACAACCTCTGCAGGCGGGCCGTTAGAGGAAAGTAAAATATCCTCTTGTACGAAACTAAGTTGGACTTGCGCCGTTTAGCTTATCCTTTTTCGTGGTTTTGAACCGTGGATGATCACAAAACTTGCACTTATCCAGATTCGAATCATCCTTCCAATAAACCATGCAGTTCTTCACGCAGCAATCTATCTTCTCCACTGGTAACCCCATACCTCTCAACAACTTCTTACTTTCATAGAAATTATCTGCAACATTGTTGTCTTCTAGCACAATCTCTTTGATTAAATCAATAAATTGATCATAGTATTTCTGAGAAATGCCATGCTCCGATTTCAAATTCATAAGGCGGGCAACTAAAGACAACCGATTATATTTCTCGCAACCGGGATACAAAGGTTTTTTTGCATCTTGAAGAACATCGAGAAATTTCTTCACCTCGGGATTAGGTGATTCCTCTAGCTCAATATCAATCATATCGAAATTGGGACAGGCAACATCTTGCACCATATCGATTTACGCATTTGATGATGATCCCCCGACTTCAATATCAACAGGCGATGAGACGAGATCTATTTTCCAGTGATGAGTCCAAATGTAGTAATCAGCAATGAACCTTTTGGTATCGAGGTGATATTTTATCTCATCGATAGACCGATAACTACAGTTCCTACAGTTAGTTCGTGGGCAAGGGCATTTCAGTTTAACATTGTCCCTCTCTGCAGAATCATGCATGAGTGCAAATTGTACGAAACTATCTACACCGGCCATGAATGCCAGATTTAGAAATCCGGCAATATTACGTTTGTACATCCAACTACGATCAGGAGACATCCTAAGATTTTTTAGTGTTATTCGTGATTCTAGAATGAATAGGCGAAAAAAACGTGGCAAAATTTCGGCAGCATTATGAGAAGAATGAGTAATTCGAGTTATAATTGGTAAGGCTTCTATCTCATTCAAGAATGTGACATTTAGTAGTATGTATTATCTTAAAATATGCATTTTTGTTAGATTTAAAATTTTGGCCGCATATCCCCTCAGTTCTCGTAGTACACATATATTTCAGTGCACCCGAGAACAATTAAAGAGATGCAGAAACCGAAATTTCAAAACTAAAAAAGAAACATACACATAAGATAACCATACTACAAGTCACATTCTCGAACTGTCCAAAAATGGGACAATTCGGAATTTAGTATCAAAATCTATATTTAATACTAAATCTCAAACGAGTCTAAGGAATATTGGAATAATTTGAAACTTAGTTTCAAAATTCTCTATTTAGTATTAATTCTCAAACGAGTGATCCATATATAATTGATTCTCTAAATTAATCAAACGTGCGAGTGGTCTATAATTGATTCTCTAAGGTTCTCTACAATAATATGAATCGCGTCACTTCGCCAAGGTTCCAAATAAGCAATTACCACCGTCACATTTTTAAAAAATATTTTGAAAATTTAAATAAAACCACATGACACCCTATCACGTTTTAAAAAAAAATTGAAAACACGCTATTGTAGAGACAACGCCTCTCATCCGGCATTGTAACCCGCGTCAACATCCGTGTTATGGTTTCAGTTTAGTAGGTGTTTTGTATGGTTTTTGTGTAATTAATTTGTGCAATTTCTATAAATAATGTATAAGGAATAGGGAGGGGAGGATAGATGCTTGAAGAGAAAGATAGAATAGAATGATATGTAATTTCTTCTTAGTGTTTCCATGCTCAACATTCACATAAATATCCTAAGGGGGGGACCAAAACAATCGTTACACTCCCCTTGAATTAAAGCATTTGAGCAAATTAAAACATTACACATGTATGGCTAATAATAAAACTTATTAAAGCTAGCGTAAATGTGATGTTTCCATGTGTCCCCTTTAGCCACTTAACTTGGTACCCACTCTTATCTTTGGGCCTGACCCGATCCATAGCTTATCTCCTCCCAATTTGCTCTCACCCGTTCCATTCCCAATCCGTCCAAACCCTAATCCTTTCCAAACTTTCTCCGGCGAATTCAAACTCTGCAAATTCATGACAATACCCCTTCAATTCTGAGATCCTTGTCCCGAAGGATCAAAAGTTGGGAAATTTCTGCGTATGAATTTTTCATCTTCCCAAGATGAGTTCTCGATCCCGCTCTTATCCCAACTAATCAAAAATTGCTGCACCTCATTTCTTTTTCTTCGCACTAACCTCTGAGCTATTGTTTCCTCAGGTTCTACCAGGTAGTCCCCGTCTTCACCGACAATTGAAGTTCAGAACAGGGTGATGGTTGAATCGTAGGGCTGAGCTTTTTCTTCAATAGTGAAACGTGGAAAATAGGATGGATTCGCGCGCTCTCAGGTAGCTCCAAATGGTAAGCCACCTCTCTGATCCACTCTGTGATTAGAAAAGGACCGTATTATTTTGCTGAAAGCTTCAGATCTCGCCTAAGTGCAACTGAATTTTGCCTGAATGGATGGAGTTTAAATAAACCCAATCTCCAATTTCGAAAACCCTCTCTTTTCTATTTCTATCTGCAAAATACTTCATGCGTTGCTGTGCCTCTTGTAGACTTTGCTTTAGGTCATGTGTTAACTGTTGTCTTTTCTAAATGAAATCAGTTGTTTCTTGGTTTTGTGTGATGATGTGTGTCTCTAGAAATGTGGATGTGGGCTGGTATCCATAGAGGGCCTGGAATGGTGTGGTCTTTAGGCTAGAATGGTTGTTGGTGTTATACCAGTATTCTACAAGTGGTAGCCACTTTGCCCAGGTTTTAGGATTTTGGTGTACCATACATCTGAGGTAGTTTTCTAGGCATTAGTTTAGTCTCTCAGTTTGTCCATCTGATTGTGGATGATAGGCTGAGGTGAAGTCTAGCTGAGTACCAATCCCCTTGAACAATTCTTTCCAAAAAGAGCTGGTGAAAACTTTATCTCTATATGTGACCATGTGTATAGGCTGGCCATGCAACTTATAGATTGAGTCCAAGAATAGCTTAGCCACAGTAGCAGCTGTGAAAGGGTGGCATAGGGCCATTAAATGGCCATACTTGGTGAGCCTGTCCACCACAACCAGAATAACATCCTTACCAGCTGACTTAGGTAGCCCTTCTATGCAGTCCATAGAAATGTGTGTCCATGCTTGATGGGGAATAGGTTGTGGCTGTAATAAGCCTGGGTAGACTCCTCCTTCAGACTTGGTCCTTGCATAAGTGTCACACTGTTTAACCCAAACTTCAACCTCTTTGTTTAGCAAAGGCCAGTAAAAAAGCCTATTGATCCTTTGGTAAGTGCCCTGAATTCCAGAATGTCCCCCATAGGTTGAATTATGCATCTCTGTCAAAATATTAGTTCTCGGCAAGGTGTTGTTCCCCACCACTATCTTTCCCTTATACCTTAAGATTCCTCCCTGTAGCTCAAACTCTGGATAAGAATGAGGTTCTAATGATTTAGCAGTTAGGATCTTTGCAAAATGTGGATCATTCTCATAGCTGTCAACCACTTGTTGAATCCATGATGGTGTCACAGTGGACACAGCATAACTTAATTCTTCATGGGGCTCCTGCCTAGATAGTGCATCAGCCACCCTATTTTCCACACCCTTCTTGTATTGTATCTCATAATTAAACCCTAACAGCTTAGTCACCCATTTCTGTTGTATAGGGTCCAAGATCCTTTGATCCAACAGGTTCTTAAGAGCTTGTTGGTCAGTCTTGATGATAAACTTATACCCTTGCAAGTAATGTCTCCATTTCTGGATTTCCATAAGAACAACCATGAATTCCTTTTCATATATAGAGAGACCCTGATTCTTCATACACAAAGCCTTGCTCATAAAAGCTATTGGCCTACCCTCTTGCATTAAAACTGCTCACAGCCCCTTTTCACTTGCATCTGTCTCCAATATGAACGGTTTTCAAAAATCTGACAATGCTAGAATTGGGGCTGTCACCATAGCCCTCTTAAGGGTGCAAAAAGTTGATTCAGCTTCTTCATTCCATAAGAAATTCCCTTTCCTTAGTAGGTTAGTGAGAGGCTTGCTAATCAACCCATATCCCTGCACAAATCTCCTATAATAACCTGTGAGCCCTAAAATCCTCTGAGCTGCTTGACATTATTTGGTCTTGGCCAATTTACCATACTGGTAATTTTACTTGGGTCAGTAGCCATTCCAGCCTTTGAGATGATGTGCCCTAGATACTCAACTTGTTCTTGCCCAAATTGGCACTTACTTCTTTTTGCAAAAAGTGAGTGCTCCCTTAGTAAAAGTAGGACTGCTCTTACATCCTTAATATGATCATCCTCTGTTTGCTGTAAATAAGTATATCATAACACTGACCTCCTTAACATAGGCTGGAAAACCTGATTCATTGGGTATTGGAAGGTAGTAGGTGCATTACACAGACCAAAAGGCATAACCAAAAACTCATACTGTCCATTATGTGTGTTAAAAGCTGTCAGGTACCTGTCTTTAGGAGTCATCAATATTTGAAAATAACCAGACCTCAGATCAAATTTTGAGAAGTGTTTAACACCCTGTAGCTCATCTAGTATCTCATCAATAATGGGTATGGGGTAATTATGCTTGATGGTTAAGATGTTTAGGTACCTATAATCCACATATAGTCTCCATGTAACATCCTTTTTCTTGACCAACAACACATGTGAAGCAAATGGGCTACTTCTGTACTAAATAACACCAGAGTCCAATAATTCCCTCACAATCTTCTCAATCTCATTTTTCTGGCTATGAGACACCCTTTAAGGAAACTGAAGTTTAGTGTTACTTCCTTCCTTTAGCATAATATGATGTTCCACTCCCCTGATAGGTGGTAAACCCCTGGGCTCCTCAAACACATCCTGAAATTCCAGTAGTAAATCCTCCATTTTACCATCTATGGTTTTTTACTCTGATTTAGCCTTGATCCAAAACATCTCCTCAATTTGACTAAGTATCTCTTGGTGAACCATTTTGAATAGAGTAGGACCAGAAATCAATTGACATTCAGCTGGGTTGGAAATAGCCTGGATCTTAACCCTTTTTCCCATGAGAGTAACAGTAAAAGTCATTTTCTCATAATCAAACTCAATAGGTGTTCAAGATTTTAACCAATCACCTCCTAAAATTAGGTCACAGCCATCATTAGCCAGAACTGTAGGTGAGAAGATAAATGAGTGCCCCTGCATCTTCCATTTGAACCCCTTAACCCTACTAGTGCTTATCATCCTTTGTCTATTGGCCACCTTGACCATGATAGGTTTGGCTTCTGTTAGGGAACACCCTAGCCTCCTTGCAGTTGACTCTTGAAGAAAACTCAATGTGCTGCCTGTGTCAATGAGGATATGCAATTTTTCTCCCTCCACTGATCCATTTAGCCTCATTGTAGTGACACCCCCCTCTCCTGATATGGAGTTCAATGTCATTTGGATCTTCTCCATAGAGTCTTGATTCAATGATTCTGTTAACTCTTACTGTGTGCAATTTGTTCTTTCCTCCTCAGCAAGGATCATATAAGATACCCTATTTTTACATTTATGCCCACTGGTAAATAGTTCATTGCAGTTGTAGCAAAGCCCCTTTTGTCTCCTGGTGGCCATCTCTGAAGCTGTAAGGAGCTTAAACTATGGTTTGTTAATTATTTGGGGTGGTCTGGGTGCATTGACCAAGTCATTCCTCCTGGGACTGAAGGGTGAAACTTGTTTTGCTGATGCCTTCAACCTCTTGGTCAGAGCCTCTAGGGTGTGTAACTGCCTCTTCCCCAACTCAATGGCTTGATGAAGGGTAGAGGGTTCAAATATGTTCATAAATGACTGCATCTCTTCACTTAGCCCACTGATAAAACTGACAATGAAATATTCTTCTGTATAACCCTTCTTGTTTAGAAGCAGCATACAGGCCATTAGTTCCTCAAACCTCTCTACATAATCCATATATGAATGTGTGTGCCTCAAATTTTTAAATTCTATAATTATTTTTGATTCCTTTAACTCCTCAAACCTAGCTGAGATTACCTCAAGAAACTGGGACCAGGTGATATCCAGCTGTTTGGATGAGAATTGCTGGTACCATAGGGCAACTTTTCCTTCAAAATGCATAGAAGCTAGGGCAACTTTGTGGGAGTCGGGGATGTTAGGGATTAGCCTGAAATAGCTCTGACATTTCTGGATCCAAGTCCTAGGTTGGGATCCATCAAACCTGGGAAAACCTAATTTAGGAAGTGGGCTGATGATGTGAGTAGAAGGGTTGTCCTGAATCATCCTTCCTGAACTGGCCTGTTGTCTGGAATTGAATGCAGAGGGTGACCAACCTTAACCTGTGTCACTTAGAATTGACCCCTCTTTAGCCTGTTCGTGCCCTTTGTCCAGATTCAGGAGCTGCAACTAAATGGATGCTAAAGTTTGGGAAAGGTGATCAAATTTTCCCATCATTTCAGTGTTAATACCTGTAATTTGTTCTTGCATTTTTAACTCTGGTGCTTCCCTTTTTGCAGATTCAGTTTGGAGGATCTGGTCTAGGCGTTTTTAGGCCTCTGGCAAGTCTTTAAACCTGGTGATTTCAGCCATAGTGGAGGATCGAAAGCTCTGAATACCAAATGTTATGGTTTTAGTTTAGTAGGAATTTTGTATGATTTTTGTGTAATTAATTTTTGCAATTTCTATAAATAATGTATAAGGAATAGGGAGGGGAAGATAGATGCTTGAAGAAAAAGATAGAATAGAATGATATGTAATTTCTTCTTAGTGTTTCCATGCTCAACATTCACATAAATATCCCAAGGGGGGGACCAAAACAATCGGTGCACTCCCCTTAAATTAAGGAGTTTGAGCAAATTAAAACATTACACATGTAAGGCTAATAATAAAACTTATTAAAGCTAGATTAGATGTGATGTTGCCATGTGTCCCCTTTAGCCACTTGACTTGGTACTCGCTCCTATCTCTGGGCCCGACCCGATCCGTAGCTTATCTCCTCCCAATTTGCTCTCACCCGTTCCATTCCCAATCCGTCCAAACCCTAATCCTTTCCAAACCTTCTCCGGCGAATTCAAACTCTTCAAATTCATGACAATCCGACGGTATACAACCAATAACACCAATGACTATAATATATATAAACAAAATTAAACTCCAATCGATCACCACGGCCTCCCATGCATGAACAATATATACACAATATAATAGGTACATACATATATCACAATACAATTAATTACATATCAAACATTATAATTAGATACAATAAAACCCTATCTTCCTAATTATTTACCAATTTACCCCTAAAATTTATCTGAATTCAAAAGCAGACCCTAACAATCCAAGTTAATACAATGAAACACTATTTTCTTAATTATTTACTAAATTCCCATAACTATCTAATTATACACTTCGTGTACGTATTTTCCTAAAAATTTACCATTTTAACCTAATTTCGAAATTATTTACGATTAGACCCTTAATTGAAATCAAAACCTCAATTTAAAAACAGTGTTTCATTGTATAAATTTATTTTTTTTGGATTAAAACAGAGTTTTAAATTAAAAATAGAATTTTAAATTAATTTAACTAGAAAATAAAAACAGAATTTTAAATTAATCTTTATTTAATTTAAAATTATTTTAAAAACTATAAATTTATTTTCAAATTAAAGTAAAAACAGAATGATAAATTAACTCTTATTTATATTAAAATTATTTAAGTCCCAAATTCGATTTTAAAGAAAAGATTCTTATTTAAAAAATGATGACAGAAATTTAAAATAGTTTTTTTCAATTAAAACTAAAATAATGATAGAGTTTTAATTAGTAGTTTTTATTTATATTAGAAATACTTTAAAATCTGAATATATATTTTTTTAATTTAAAATAAAAACTTAAATTAAAATTAAAAAAACACCTACATTCATACTAACAAATTAAAAACTGAAATTTAAATAAAAAATTATAAAATTTAAAACCCTAATTCAAATCTAATCAAACATAATTAAATAGAAATCAAAAATAATTCAATTACTTACCTATGTAGGCGGCGGAGGACGGACGACAGATGGTGGCTGAGGGGCGGCGGACGGACGACTGGGCACCGGACGTAGCTGGTGGCGACGGGGGCAGGCGGTTGGGGGCGGGAGATTTTTTGTTGTTGTTGTTTAAGAGTGACAGAATGGAGGCGGGGAAAGAAGAATGGGGCATTTTTTAGGTTAAAATCCTGACGGCCAAGGCCGTCAGGAACGCCACTACTTATGCGGTGACGAGCAAGGCCATCAAGATATATATTCGTGCTTTTATTTTATTTTTTTTAATTATATCCTGACGGGCAAGGCAGTCAGGATATTAAGCGAGATAAATTCTCGCACTTTTCCTGAGGGATTACTGACGGAAATTGTTTCTGATGACCCAGGCATTCAAGAAATCCTTCAGAAACGTCAACAGCTAGGGAAGCCGTCAGGATCGCTGACGGATTAAAAGCCGTCAGCATATCCGTCAGTACTGCTGGGTTTTTTTGTAGTGCTTGATCATAGATCGGGTCCTTGATCGTTTTTACTTTAAGTATTTCATATGCTTTATTTTGGATTAAACTTTCATGATCATGCATGCATAGTTGTACCTTAGGCTTTTATGCTTGTACTTTGTTATTTCTTTTCTTTTTATTGCTTGTTTTTATATTTTTCAAATTTAGAACACACACACACATACACATATTCTAAATCCAATAAAATGAAATAATAATTCAGACTAAAACACACACAAAAAATAATAATAATAATAAAATAAAATTTCATTAACAGAGAATGAATATAATCTTGGAACATAACTATGAAAAAAGTCAGAAGCATCATAATTATTTAGAAAGAATTAAATAGTTATTTTAATATTCGGATGAATATTCTTTCAATCTTAATGATGAAAAACAAATAATTTGGGGCGGCGTAGGTATGTTGCTGTAAGTGGCGAACAAAGAGAATGGGAGCTGGTCGTAATAAAATCTCAAACCCTAATTTTGTAATGATTATTGAAAATGAAAAAAAAAATACCAAAGCCAAAAAATACCATTGTCCCAATATAGATCCCGGAAGCACCACATGCCGACACCTCAGCCCCGGAGCTACCGGAATTTGACAAATGGAACCCAGAGCTCTCACTGACCGATAACTCACCCCAATAGTTAATACTATTAACAAATAGGGTGAGTCACTACAAAAAAGAATAGCGTTTTACCAAGGGAAAAGACCTTGATAATCAATTTACCGAGGAAAAAACTGAAGGATCTATCCCCTCGGGAAAACTCTTCTCGGTAAAATCTTTCGATAGGAATTTAGCCTCCGGAAAAATTTTCAAGAGCATTACTGAATGCGTATTTATTTGTTCATTTACGGGGCCCAAAATCTGTCTGCCTTCAGAAAAACAGAGGGCGAGGCCTTTCGGAGAAATCGATGGTTGGTCCCCTCGAAAATACCGAAGGACTCCTCCCCTTGGGCATACCGAAGGCGAACTACCCTCAAAAAACCAAGGGCGTGTCCCCTCATAAGCACCGAAGGGCAGGGTCCCCTTGGAAAATATTAAAAAATAACATTTTCTAAAAAAAGGAAAAAATTGAGGGGATGTTGCCCTCGGCTTTTCCGAGGGGACACGCCCTCGGTTTTTTTCCAAGGGGATATATCCCCTCAAATTTTCCTTTTTTATTATATTATTTTTAATAATTAATTTTAATCCCTATTTTTTTAATTTAAACACCCCAAAAGTTTACAAAAATCATTAATAAATAGACAAATAAATAAATAAATTATTATATAAATATCTAAAAATTTACAATTATTAAATTTGTTCGACAAAAATGTTTAGTAAAAAATTTTATAAAAATATTCAATACAAAACAGTCCTATGACGGGGGAGGCTGCGGCGGGTACTGCTGTAATCGAGCTAATAGCTCGGCCATCTGCGCGATCACCTTCGCCCGAAATTGATGCTGCTCCTGGCGCTGTTTTTCAAGTAGTAGTTAAGACTGGTTGTATCACTGCTTCATCACCTGCTGAGCTCGTCTCGTCGCCTCTAACTCCCCCTCTGCGCCTGGAGCTCCCTCATGTGAGTCCTATCTTGCTGGGAGGAGGAGGAAGAAGAAGAAGAACAGCTGGCTCGCAAACCCTTCGTAGCAACCACCAACTTTCCGAACAAGCCGGTGCCTTAATGTCGGACCTTACCTTACCCGACCCGACAACGTCGAGATAAACAAGGTCAGGATTAACCTCGTTATCCGGATCTTGTGAAGAAGCACGTGCCTGATCCAAACATTGTTCGTACTCCTCCTGAAATACAATTCATTAGTAAATTCTATATTAAGACCAAAGAAAAAGATAAATAAAAAAGAAACTCACATTAGTATTACTGGATCTCGTATCGATCCACGTGTCGTCGTCCTTCTTGTGCGTACGTATAAAAACCTGGTACGCAGTGGCCGGCTTACCCGTCTACCGCTCTTGTATCCAAAAAAATCAGTTAATTAACATTACAAATAAACAGATAAATGATATATTATGATTTGAAATTACTTACGATATCATAARAATAATCGAYCGTAGATCTAGACCCCCCTATGCTTCGACATCCCAGTACCCGGACCAGCAGGCTCGCTCCTCCTGTTGATGCTGCACTGCTCGGACCTCCTCTTGTTCTTAGGATTATCCCACTCAACATTCCAAGCCCTAGTTCAAATGCATGATATATAAAAAAAAATACAAATCATTTGTAATAATAAAAAAACTAATTTAATAAGAAAAGGCGACATAATCATTTACCTCCAGACCTCCTCGTTAATGACTCTCGGTACCTGACCAGTCTAATCACGATACTGCTTATACTCATTTGGCCGCTTCCCATACTTGTCCTGCATCGTGTGGAGAAATGTTGTCTGTATAGCCCGTGGAGTATAAAAGTCTGCGTCCCAATAAAAAATCTCCGACAAAACAAAATAATAACTACAATTCAATTGATACATGATTCTCAATTTACAATAAAGATAAATAAATTTGGACACAAAATAATAATTACCTGAAACATGTCCCACCATAATGCACGAGTCTCCTTAGGGTCTACCTTAAACTTCCACCCAGCGGGATCGAGCTCCTTCTCCATGATCTCCCGGAATATGTTGGTCAGCCAGACCTTCCTTTCTAGGTAACCTGTAATTATGTTTGTGGTTACAAATATAATATAATAATAATAATGATTAAAATTTCGAAATTATTAATTTACTTACCTCATCCCGGCGATATAAAGAAGGTATCGCCTTTGTGGTAGGCCCAAGTCCTATCGGGATGTACCCGCATCGGACGATGTCGATGTCGGTGTGGTAGTATTTGGGGTCGGCACTTAATAATCAGTACCACTTCCCACATAATCGTCACCAAAATCAGTTAAATGATTAGTTGACCCCATATCCGATCGACCTAGGCTAGATCCGCGTCCACGACCTCTCGGCATCTGATAAAATTATATATATAATACGAGCATTTTATAAAATACTAGTATATATATCAACCATTTAAATAAATCCAAACATATATAACTTAGTTAAAATAAGAGCGTTTTACAATATAAATAATTTACATATATTCCAACCAAACTAATCATCTGAACCGACACTTTCACTATTAAAGTTATCACATAACTCATCTTTGTCTGTATCTTGATCGGTGAGTAACTCTTCTTCTGCATCATCATCTACCTCATCACCAAGTTCATCCATGTCATTATCATTGGGGTCGTGTGAATCGAACTTTTTTGCTTTAAAAATAAAAAGCTCGTCCGCAAGAGAACGGATCTATTGTAGGCGATAAGTTGACTCGAGTCGAATCACAAGGAAGACTAATCGGAAACTATTTCGATGTTCGATTTTACGCACATAGAAACAAAAATAAAAACTAAAATAAAATAAACTAAACACACGATCAAATAAAGTTTGAGGTTTTCTAACATCTACGAGCAATAAAATTAAAAGCTTTTAAACCGATCAATAAAAGCGAGGGTCTAGTGTAACGGAATCGTCTCCACGATCGGGGTTGTCAATCCTGATCGTTCTAAATGACCCTAAACACACTAGACCGATAAACTTAGCCAAAAAGCATCATCATGATCAACATCATAATTTCAGCCCAAGCATGAAACCAAAGCATGAACATGAAGACTTCAATACAAGCATGAAATATAAACATAAATTAACAACTAGAAAACATGTAAAAGGATTGTACTAAATTATGCTACTAAAGTTCAACATCAAAGTACAACGAAATCCAAAGTTATACTATCATAACAAATAAGCCAAGTTCAGAAAACTTATTATCTAAGAAAGCAGCAGCCATCGAACGATCTTCAGCGATGAGAATCGGCCTTGAACGACGGACGGCATAGAAACGACGAAACTACAAACTATCTAACTCTAATTTTGTGTGAATTGAAATGGTGGCATGAACCGAGGGTCTTCTATATTATTCTGACCTTTCCCCCTCGTTCCAGCACTCTCAAAATGAAGAAACCACCAGCTTTTTATAGAATTTCAAAAATAACCGCTCAAACTGCCGGAGCGTCGATGGTGCGTCGATCGACGCGAGCCAGGCTGCATGCGTCGACCAGGCAGTGCGTCGATCGACAGAGCTAGGATCGACACAACAGAACATTTGCATCGACGGTGCGTCGGTCGACACGAGCCAGGCTACACGCGTCGACCAGGCAGTTCGTCGATCGACAAAGCTAGGATCGACGCAACAGAACATTTGCGTCGACGGTGCGTCAGTCGACGCGAGCCAGGCTGCGGCAGCTAGTGTCAGCATGACTCGGACACTGGGTAACGCAGTGTCAGACTGGTACCCAGTGTCAGCACAGCACATTGCTTATCCAATCTTCGTCTTCTCTAGCTATAACACCAAAATAAAACAAAATTAGATTATTTCATATAAAATAAAGTAAAAACACATTAAACACCAAATGAGATGAAAAACATCAAAAGGAAGAAAAATGATAAAAAGATAAACCTAAACACCCTAAAAGCACACAACATACAATGCAAAAACACATGAAAATCACATACAAATATGTACAAATCAATTCCCCCACACTTAGCTTTTTGCTTGTCCTCAAGCAAAATCTAATCTAGACGTAGACAAGGAAAAGCTAATTACCCGATGACTTAATTACTAATGCATCCATATGATTCAAGAAGTTAATGATTAGATCGAATAAAAACTCGACTAAAAGGACGACACGATAACGTTGAGATAAGAGATTTAGACTAGCTTCCGAACACCTAAAAGTAACGAGTTGACCTCCATGTACGTCACCCATCCATGCCTCGGCCAAAGTCTATCCCTGCTCAAACCGCCAAATCGTCACTCGACTAGCCCAGTCATCTATACACCTCTTTAACAAAACAATCTAAGAAATAAAAATAAAAATAAGAACTCAACTTGTACAAGGTTTTCTCTTCTTGTACTTATTCTTTCTTTTTCTTTTCTTTTTCTTTTCTTTTTTATTTTTTTTATTTTTCTTTTTCTTTTTTTTTCTTTTTTTTAATAATATATTTTTTTTTAGTACCTAAAGAGATAAGGTACTAAACGAACATAATTTACATAAATCATAAATGAGAGTTCATTGACTCCAATCTTATGTTGCTAAGTGCAACTGATAATATTTTTCAACTTTGCACGTGGAGTTTTAAGGTCTCCAAAATAAAAACAAAAATTACATAAAATCCTATAGAGGGTATTAGAAAACGGGGCTAGTAGAGAGTATTCGACTCTTAAGAACGAAACATGAATAGAACAAGGGACAAGACACTTCATAGATTATTTACACTTCATTCCCCACAATTATACTATTGTTCGAACGGAAGTCTAAATATCCTAACCAAAGCATCTAACCACTTCACTTCGTCAAGGTTCCAGTCAATATCAATACACACAACTCAAATCAACCACAAGCAAGCATACAAAAAATTACTAACCAAGGACAAACCCCCCCCCACACTTAAACCATACAATGTCCACATTGTATAATACGAAAAATTAAGTTAAGTATGGTAAAAGATAAGAGAAGGAGAGACACGTCCCTGAAATCGCACTTGTGATGATGAGTTGAGCATCCAAGATCATCTAACGGGCTTCAAAGTCGAGGGGGACCTGAAACAAAAAGAAACAAAAACACACACACAAAAAAAAAGTTAAAAGGCTTGGGTTGCCTCCCAAGAAGCGCTTGATTTACGTCTTTAGCTTGACGGCGTCCATTCGATGTCATCCCGGGTCTAAAAATAAATGACGATCGTGCCACGCCTTGGTATTCTCTAAGAGCAAGAATTGGCGATGATAATCACCAAGGCGAGCACACAAAGCATGTCCCGAGATGTAAACGGGCTCCTTCTCAACTTTCTCTTCGAACACCTCCTTCTCATGTTCATACAAAGCGTCAGGCAGCACGACATGAGGTTCAATAAATTCACCTGAAGGCAACTCTCCCACACAATCTTGTATAACATCCTCAAAAAGCACGGGAGAGACAATGCTGACTTCCACCTCCTTCTTCTCACCCACAAATTTCAAATCTTCGCACACCTCGTTCAAAATATCATCAAAGCTGGAATTGTCATCAACAAAGGTGGAATTTTTCATATCAAAGACGGGCAACTCCTCATGACAAGTTTGGTCTAGCTCGTACACCTTGTTATCAAATTGCTCTAATTAAATATCGAGGCGTTCTATGCATTTATCCATCCATTCTATGCAGTCATCCATACGTCGAGTCGCTTCCACAATCTCGGCTAAAAGATCTTGAGAAATAGTGACGGAATGATCGCCGCTCGAAATATACGCATTGGATGTGGGTGGAGTGTAAATGTCGTAGCTCGAAGAATGGAAATCTTGAAACGTAGGAGCATACGAGTTCGCGTTCGGATAAGGCGGGGCAAATTGAGCATAAGAATCGTCAAGACCCGAATCATAATACCCACGAGACGGTGCATAAGAATCCATGCTCGGATTACAGCAATATGAAGAACATGGTCCGGGATAGTCAAAAGCATGGGCCCATTCTTGAACGCTCGGAGCATACGGGTTATAATACGATGGAGGGACTTGACAATCGAGAGTTGGAGCGTAAGGGTCATCATATGGCGAACTAACTCGATAATTCGCCATCTTCAATCAAAATAATCTCGAGTATTCAAAAATGTGGCTACAAAGAACAACACTCAAAAACCGAGATTAAACGTACCAAAATGTATAAAAATAAACCAACAAAATTCAACAACAAATACTAACACAAACACACAAATAAAAGCAAACACCAAAAATCGCAGCCTTTAGCCTTCCCCAGCAACGGCGCCAAATTTTGAATCGAACTTTTTCGCTTTAAAAATAAAAAGCTCATCCGCAAGAGAACGGAGCTATTATAGGCGATAAGTTGACTCGAGTCGAATCACAAGGAAGACTAATCGGAAACTATTTCGGTGTTCGATTTTACGCACATAGAAACAAAAATAAAAACTAAAATAAAATAAAATAAACACACGATCAAATAAAGTTTGAGGTTTTCTAAGATCTACGAGCAATAAAATTAAAAGCTTTTAAACCGATCAATAAAAGCGAGGGTCTAGTGTAATGGAATCGTCTCCACGATCGGGGTTGTCAATCCCGATCGTTCTAAATGACCCTAAGCACACTAGACCGATAAACTTAGCCAAAAAGCATCATCATGATCAACATCATAATTTCAGCCCAAGCATGAAACCAAAGCATGAACATGAAGACTTCAATACAAGCATGAAATAAAAACATAAATTAACAACTAGAAAACATGTAAAAGGATTATGCTAAATTACGCTATTAAAGTTCAACATCAAAGTACAACGAAATCCAAAGCTATATTATCATAACAAATAAGCCAAGTTCAGAAAACTTATTATCTAAGAAAGCAGTAGCCATCGAACGATCTTCAGCGATGAGAATCGGCCTTGAACGACGGACGGCATAGAAACGACAAAACTACAAACTATCTAACTCTAATTTTGCGTGAATTGAAATGGTGGCATGAACCGAGGGTCTTCTGTATTATTCTGACCTTTCCCCCTCGTCCCAGCACTCTCAAAACGAAGAAACCACCGGCTTTTTATAGAATTTCGAAAATAACCGCTCAAACTGCCAGAGCATCGATGGTGCGTCGACGGTGCGTCGATCGACGTGAGCCAGGCTGCACGCGTCGACCAGGCAGTGCGTCGATCGATGGAGCTAGGATCGACGCAACAGAACATTTGCATCGATGGTGCATCGGTCGACGCGAGCCAGGCTGCACGCGTCGACCAGGCAGTGCGTCGATCGACAGAGCTAGGATCGACGCAACAGAACATTTGCGTCGATGGTGCGTCAGTCGACGTGAGCCAGGCTGTGGCAGCTAGTGTCAGCATGACTCGGACACTAGGTAACCCAGTGTCAGCACAGCACATTGCTTATCCAATCTTCGTCTTCTCTAGCTATAACACCAAAATAAAACAAAATTAGATTATTTCATATAAATTAAAGTAAAAACACATTAAACACCAAACAAGACGAAAAACATCAAAAGGAAGAAAAACAATAAAAAGATAAACCTAAACACCCTAAAAGCACACAACATACAATGCAAAAACACATGAAAATCACATACAAATATGTACAAATCATCGTGCTACTGGAAATCGACATCGTCTAATCGAATTGGATTGCGTGTATCTAAAGCTTCCTCTTGAAATGATTGCTCTGATAGAGGCTCGATAAACTCAACATTTGATCTCGCCTTGATTTTACACGTTGCCCACCAGTCCAACTTGTCTCGTTCCAAATTCGGGTACCATAGTAGTATACTTGCACAGCTTGGGCAATAAGTACAAAAGGTTCATATTAACTGAACCTACGCTTATGATTGATATCGACAAGCTAATAATTTGGATGAACTTTTGTGCCTATAGGAGTTGGATCAAACCAGTCACACTTGAACAACGGTGTGTTTTTCTCCATTAGGATGGTGTATTCGAGCTACACATTTTATATGAGATGACCGTAATAATCATACTCGGTTTCCCCATAGTTTAACCCTTAATGCATACTCCACTTCTAGATGTTGATTTGTTAGATTCGTGCTCGATTGTGTGAAGTCTATAACCATTTATCTTACATCCAATATATGTTTTCACACATCGTGATGGACACTCTTCTAGGCTCCTAATGTTCACGTCAATCACATTGTTCGAACGATCTCCAGTCTATGATGTTGAAGAATCATTTTTAATTTAGGAAAAATACTGTCGAGAAAAATCTAGACAAACCGACTCTCGACCTCATAAATTAAAAGTGAATGCAGTATCCACAACCGAGACTAATAAAGATGATGGAGCTATGGATTTGGTACGAGATGGTCATACGGTTAAGGAGGCGTGTAGGGAAATCTTTAACGAGCAATTAGCAGCTTGAAAAGATGAGCGGGCGAGCAAAGCCTCTTCAAAGAAGGTTTCTACGACGTGTTACTAATGCGGATCCCCCGAACATTTAGCAGACATGTGTCCAATCAACAATGAACAGAAAGAAGACGTTAACGCCATCCAGAATTTTTCTAATTCAGGGCAGAAACCCACGAAATAATTTAACGCGCAACGTGATTCTCCTCTTTTTAAGTGGGGTCCAGGGAACGCAAATTATATGCCACCCGACCTGCAATACCCACCACCACCCCCAAAAAATTCCCAAATGCAGGGGCAAGCATCCACTAAAGTTCAAACAGATGATCAGCTATTGGTTTGGTAGCAGAATAAAGTGGTCGAGACTATTAGAAACCAGGATGGACTCACGCGGTTTAGAATTAAGTTAGAGATGAAATGAAGGAAATAAGAAAATCTATTAACGACCTCACTAAAAACTCTCTTAAGAATTCAGCTGGCCAAAGAAAACTAGAAATAATGATGGGTCAATTATCGGCCAATATGGCCAGGATTTTAAATGAGAAGGATATACTTCCAAGCCAGGAAGAGCAAGCTTCGGCAGTTTATGTCCTTCGCAGCGGCAAGAAGATCGACGATGGAATAGTTGTCCTAGATGATGAAGTCGACGTCAAGGACAAGACACCAACTCCTAGCAAGTAAGATGTTTCTAAACCAGTAGATCATCTTCATAAGTCTTCTAATTGGTATGTCCCTAGATCGATAAAAGGGACGATTCCGAATGGTGCCCTTACCCATGACGATGTTTCTACACCATCACAGCAAAAGCAGTTGACAACACCGATCAAGGACGTTGTTCCTTTCTCAAGCCGTTTGCGTCCAGCTAAAGAGAACAAAAGATTCATGAAACTATATAACCTATTGAAGAACGTCAATACTAACTTGCTACTTTTGGACGTAATTAAAACAATGCAAGCCTACGTGAAATTTTTCAAGGAACTTGCTTCAAGGGAGAGACGTTTGGCGATAAGTCAGCATGTAGCATTGCTGAAGGAAGTGAGCGCATTTTTCAAGAAACCATTGTCACCTAAGGAACAAGATCCTGGAAGTTTTTGCATTACTATTTCGTTTGCCAATGGACAAACAGCAAAAGAATGTTGGATCTTAGGGTTGGAATTAACCTAATGCCTTATTCACTTTATCGAGAACTTGATCTTGGGACACTGAAACCAACGACCATGAGACTGCAGTTAGCCGATCGTTCAATTCGGCAACCTTTAGGGATTGTTGAAGATGTTTTAGTGTAGGTTAGAGAGCTAGTGATATCGGTCAATTTTGTTATTTTGGACATTGGCGAGGTATCGATTGAGAGCAAGGAGCATACCATTTTGTTGGGACGCCCGTTTATGTCTACTTCCCATACCTTGATTTATGTTCACAAAGGAAGGATGACAATGACCATTTTGGGCGAATCAGTGACGTTTTCTCTAAAGGATATTCAAAACACTCATATCCCTACTATGCAAGATGATTGTTCATTCTTTGATCCCATCGCATCATGCGTCCACGAGCTTAAAGGAATCACAGTTTCGGATGACTTAGGCGACGAGGACGCCGCCGAATTTTTGAGGAGGGTGGCAGAAATAATAGAAGTTGACTTGAGCAATATTAATGAAGATTTTGAGGACTTTGAAGATTTTGATGAAGAATTATATGAAATAGCTAACGCGCCAGAGTTCGAGCCTAAAGTGGAGCTAAAACCACTACCAACCCATTTGAAATACGTTTTTCTTGAGCCCGATAACAAAAACCTGTCATTATATATTCTAGATTAAAAGAACGTGAAGAAAAAGAATTAACTGAGGTGTTAAGCAAGAACAAATAAGCATTATCGATATAAAAGGCATCAGTCCCGCCACTTGCATGCACCGAATAGAGTTAGAACCTGACGCAAGACCGGTAAGAGACAGCCAGCGAAGATTGAAGCCGACATTGTATGAAGTGGTCAAGAAAGAAATTTTGAAGTTGAAAGAAGAAGGGATTATTTATCCAATTTCTGATAGTAAATGGGTGAGCCCGGTTCATATAGTGCCCAAGAAAGGCAGCATCACCATAATCGAGAACGAAAAAGGCAAAATTATTCCAACCAGATGAAAATGCTTATGCTCTTAATGCTTCTATTACTCCTTGGTATGCAGATATCGTGAATTTTCTTGCTTGTGATATTATACCTAACCACTTGAACTACCAAGAGAGAAAAAGGGTTTTGCATAAATGCAGGAGCTACTTCTGGGATGACCCCTTCATTTTTAAACGATGCAAAGATGGGCTGAACAGACGTTGTGTTCCGGATGATGAGATGATAAGCATTATGCACTTCTGCCACGACCTTGGTGGGCATTTCGGGGCGCAGAAAACAACATTCAAGATCCTTTTGGCTGGTTTTTATTGGCCAACCCTGTTCGCCGATGTTTACAAATATTGCAAGCACTGCGATAGTTGTCAAAGGACAGGGAATATAGGAAAGCGAGATGAGATGCCTCTAGTGCCAAATCAAGTAGTGGAGATTTTTGACGTATGGGGAATTGACTTTATGGGGCCGTTTCCAAAGAGCGGTGATTTTGAGTACATCCTGGTGGACGTTGACTATGTCTCCAAATGGGTGGAAGCTATTCCTACACGCAAGGCTAATGCAGAGATTGTTTTGAAGTTTCTAAGAGAAAATGTTTTTAGTAGGTTTGGAGTCCCTAGAACGATAATAAGTGATAGAGGGAGTCACTTCTGCAATAGAGCATTCAAAAGATTGATAAATAAGTGCGGGGTACGACACAAGGTGACTACCCCTTACCATCCTCACACCTCTGGTCAAGTTGAAACGAGCAATCGCCAATTGAAGAGCATTTTAGAAAAGACGGTGGGCCCAAATAAGAAAGACTGGGCCACGAAACTGGTAAACGCGTTGTAGGCTTATAGAACTACATACAAGACAGTGCTTGGTTTAACCCCTTTTCAGCTAGTTTACGGAAAGGCGTGTCATCTGCCGGTTGAGCTAGTGCATAGAGCAAGTTGGGCAATCCGAAAGCTTAATATGGACCATGGAAAAGCAGGCGAATATAGGAAGCTGGAGCTGACTCATCTTGAAGAAATGAGAAACGACGTGTATGACTGTGCTTGGAGATAGAAAAAGATGATGAAAACACGTCACGACAGCCATATCGTTGATAAGATATTGGAATTTGGGAAGTTAGTTTTACTTTTTAATTCACGTTTGAAATTGTTTCCAGGGAAGCTGAAGTCGAGATGGAGTGGACCGTTCGTGATCAAGGAACTAATTGATTTTGGAGCAATCACTCTTTAAGACGAAAAGAAGGATACAACTTTTAAAGTTAATGGGCATCGAGTGAAGCTTTACCATGATGTAATAGCGATAAATAAGTATCATGAAGTGGTGGAGTTCGTGGATCCACTTTCGACTAAAGATTAACTTCTAGAGATGCGTCAAGCAAGCGACGTTAAAAGTTGCGCTTCTTGGGAGGCAACCCAAGTGTTTGTTTATCCTTTCTTTTTCTTTACTTTATATATTTGGTTTTCAAGAAAATTGCTATGATACATTTATGCAAGGTTGAGGTGTAGGGAAAGATGAAGAATTCACCAATTTTGAAGACCTAACGGTTACATAGCGGTAACTCATTACCGCTAGTCAGTGCCGCTAGCATCCGATTCAGGCGTGTAACGATGATAATGAACCGTAGACTGACCGTTAGATGCCAAGAACAGAGGTAACGGTAAGACCTAGAGATTAGCCTTACCGCTAAAGCTATCGCTAGCGTTCCAGTTTTGCGAAAGTTTTGGAAATTAATTGGGGAATTCTTTGTAATTTATTTCTATAAGGGAAGTTTTATTTTGGTTAAATTTGGACGGTTTTTCATGTAATAATATGTCTAGATTGCCTATTTTTTAATAATTCTATTTAAAATAGGTAAGTTTAATTGTCCTACCTTAAATTGAAGTTGGAGAAGAATTAAGATTCCTATTTTCAATACTAAGGATACCTATATATGACCAACCCCTAGAGCTCTACCTTTTATAATTCTTTCAAGACTTCAAACTTTTCTCATACACAAGCCTCTCAATTCCAAACTTAACTTTCTTTCAATCAAACCATGAAACGTCGCCAGCAACAATCTAGCGTCATAAAGGAGCTGCAAGCCGAGCTGGCCGAAGCTCGGGAGGAGATTCATAAATTAACCGCTAATTTTGATGACGCAATGACAACATTAGGGTATCTTGGAGGCGATATCTCTGATTTGGAGGATGCACTTAAAGAAGAAAAGGATAAATTGGCCGTGGAGGAAGCATCTAGTAGGTTTTTCTTTCGCGAGGGTTTGAGACTTATGAATGATATCCATGGGCTTAGAGAGAGAGAGAGAGAGAGTTTTGGAGAAGGAAGCTGACATCCGTCGGCTCGAAGAAAGCAACAGCGTCCATCTATGGAATATTGAATACCAGAAGCAGGAGCTTGAGGACGCCAACGAAAAGATTGCCGAGCTGGAGGAGAGACTTTATGGATCTAGTGGCTAAACCCTTAAGATATTCCTATCCTAGTGAGCCGTAATTAGCAATTTTCAATTTAGTCGAGTCATTAGGATTTTATTTTCTAGTTTATTTCGAGCCTTATGTTTTAATTTAGTTTTGTTTATGTTAATTTATCATCACACGCTTGCATATTAATGAAATTTTATTCTCAAGTTCGTGTGTTTCAAATTATTTAATTTCTGTCAAACTATTTAAATTTCTCACAAGTTTTGCAGCCCAGACCTAATGGTAGAACCTAGCGTTAAGTACAACCGCTAAGTTAACTGTTACCCACCAACAGGAGCAGCTAACGATAAGGACTAACGGTAACCCCTACCGCTAGGAGTTACCGCTACGTCATTTGAAGCATGGCCCGTATCAGACGTTATATGTTTAACGAAATCAAAATCTTTTATTTTTCACATCGCTACTTGCAGACGGTAATATACAACCGAACACTAACCCTAGGTTCAAAATCTTCGTGTCGTTGCCGGGGATCAAACTCGGGTCACCCGCGTGACAGGCGAGAATACTCACCACTATACTACGACCTATTTGGGCCCTACAAGTAATCGACACCTTTTATTCACAATCGCTAATTTGCAAGGATACGAACACGGCTAACCCTAAAGTAAAAATCTCCACGTCTCACCATTATCTACCAAACTCACCGCCTTTCATACCAAGTTTCCGGCAGGATTATTTCACATCGACGGAGGAACGGAGACAACAGGGAGTGGCGAAGGGCTTCTCTTTCTCAGAGCTTGAATTGGCCAATTCGGAGTAAGTGTGGCTCAACTAGACTCATTTAAACTGTTGGATTGGGAATTACAGGTTTAGGATAGTGTTTGGGGTTAATTGGAATCGCTTTTAGTTGATAATCGTCGGCAGAGAATGTGCACAGAAGGTGCTCGACGAATTGCCTAGCGGTTACAGTAACGGTAACAGCTACCGCTAGGTACTACCGCGAAGGTTAGCGGTATAAAGTAACGGTTAGGCTACCGCTAAGCCTTACCATTAAGTGTTATGCCGACAGTTCTCGGGGAATTTTTACACGATATTCGGAGCCGCATTCTAGCAACTTTACAGGATACGATGGCCTCATCTTCGCACAGCAGATGAAAAAATGTGGCGGGTAGGATTGGAGCGCCTTTTAAGGTTTACGAGGATGAGGTGGACTTATTTAGGTCGTTTTTGAGGCAGAACGTTGTCCCGCTTGTGATCATAGACATCGATTATTGGCTCAACTAAGCTGTGGATGGGAATCCTTTTGCCGAGAAATTCGTGGGGTACATCAAGAACCCCGACTGCATCCATTGGGCTAGGATGAGATACCAAGCCTACGAGATACTAATGCTCGAGTTTTATACGTCGTTCGAGATTTTGGGAGATCATACTTTGTCGTGTCAGTTTAGAGGAAATGTGTTTAACTTTTCGGGTGATGAGATCGACTCTTATTTAGATATTGACGGCCGGATGACGCTACGGGAGCGCGATTATCAGTATAGCGAGAGAGTATTTTGGATGAGATCACTGTTCCAGGCAGTGCGGCGATGAATCGGTACCCCCTGACTTGTGTGGAGCATAATGCTTTATATGCCGCTTATCGGTTTATGGCTCGTTGAATCATTGGGAAGGAAGAACCGATGCTAATTAATAAGGATGAGTTGATGCTCTATGGTGCATGGTGAAGGGGAGACGAGTCCAGATCTATCCACTGATGATTCGGAGCTTGAAGAACGTGCAAATGATCGACGATGAGAGACCCGTTCCGATAACTCACGGCGCTTTTATTACGAGACTCGCCGAGATATGTGGATATGAGCCTGAGGAAGATGACGTGAGGCATGTTTATAAGTTGTTGGAGTTCGATTGGAGTATTGTTCGAGTTTCTGGTAGGCCGAGGGGTGAGCGAAGGGCAGTGACGACGCTGTGACGGCGCGTTAAGGATTCGGATGACTCGGAGGAGGACGATAGGACTGAGCGAGCGGATGATAATGCTGGGTATAATATGAGTCGAGAGGAGACACAGGTTGTGGATGGAGGTGCTTCTACATATCATGCTTCTACATTCCGTACGGAGCCGGTCATGGAGCCCCGTGCTCAGAAGTCTTATGGAGGGGCAGGCGGTTCGTCTTCTACAGTGCCGCCCTATTTCACCGCTTTCTTGGGAGACGTCCGTGATTTAAGGGATGATGTGTATAATAGAATTCCTGGTATAGAGTATGAGGCCCACCAGGCGAGGGAGGATGTGCGTTTTGCTTTCGAGGAGGCATGTCTAGCGCACATCGAGGCTCATTTAGGACACGGGGAGGCTCGTTTGGGTCACGGGAAGGCTCGTTTAGGTCACGAGGATGCCCGTTTAGCGCACATTGAGGCACATCGGGCGAGAGAGGCAGGAGAGGTGAGTAGAGATATGTTGGTTTCACTGACGACCGACTTTGCGAGATTTCAGTTGGATGCGGCGAGCCATTGGCCACCAGCACCGCCTACGGATTCCATGGATTACGCGCCTTATCAGGGACCTTATGATCATATGCCTTCTGGCGTTTGAATATCGCACTTTCTATTTTTTTATCATTTTGAATGTTTAACTTTGAATATTTTTATTGTTATTTGTTTTCTTGTTAGTTGTGTTTTTCTTAGTTTTTAGTTGAGCGAATTCGAATCACGACAATCGAGATGACGATTTGGTGTCACAAATTTAACATGGAGCGACTCGACCATTTTAGTTATTCAGGATGTTTTTCTTACCTCTCTCTTCTTTAATTGGCAAAGCGGAGTTTGTCGAATTTTCGTTAGGAGAAGGGATGGGGTCGAGTGATTTGTTATTCTAATTTATGCTTAGTTGAATTCATGATTTATGATATATAATGCTTAAACATGATTTATCGTGATTGAGTGCTATTCCCGCGCGATATTGTGTTTGTCCGGCTGGCCTGTCGAAGTTGACTAAGTATGATTTGAGGTTCTTATCTTTCGAGCGTGTATAAGTGCATAAAATTTTTCAAGATTATTATTTATATATTGT
The DNA here is from genome assembly GCA_014905375.1 of Phtheirospermum japonicum. Taxonomy (NCBI): domain Eukaryota; kingdom Viridiplantae; phylum Streptophyta; class Magnoliopsida; order Lamiales; family Orobanchaceae; genus Phtheirospermum; species Phtheirospermum japonicum. The sequence goes on along the minus strand of BMAC01000657.1, from coordinate 387,070 downwards.
AAAATGGTACTTGGACGCAAATAATTTCGCAAAACCTAAAAAGCACCGTCAATTCAAAAACTTTTTCATGCAAAAGCCTGTGAGTAGCCTGAGTGTTTATCATGATTGCATGTACTTGAGTGAGTTCTGTTTTGAAATTTCTTTGAAATCGCTGTGTGTAGTTAGCATTGAACATGACGTTAAGGCACAGAAAAAACCCTTATTCCGGCCATATCCATATATATTAGCCACTATAAATTCCGAATGAGCCAACCATAACTAAATAATCCATTTCCATTAGCCATGAGTGTTTATGAGTTGACTCCTACAATCATTAAAAGCGTGGGGTAGGAGTTAGTTATTATTGGTTATTTGTGTTTTGGAATCATTATCAAGGATTTACAAAAAGTTTGTAATAAAGGATCACCATCCTTCAAAAAAAAGAAAAAAAAATGACCTCATAAAAAAAGAATAAACGGGGGACAAAATATATAAAAAAAAGAGAGAGAAAAAATTAAAAGAAGGATGGTGAATCTTAGTGAATCTAGTTAGGGGTGTAAACGGGTAGGGTAGAGTGCGGGTACAGTTGTACCCGTACCCTACCCACAACATTATTACCCTACCCGTACCCTACCCTATTACCCGATTTTTGCACTCAGGTAGGGTACAGGTATTTACCCGACGGGTATCGGGTACCCAACGGGTAAATGGGTACCCGAAAAAGAATTAAACAGAACAACACAAGGAAATTAACCAAAAAAAGAAAAACTTAGCAAGACAAAATAGCACAAGGAAATTACCAATACAAGAACAACCCACAAGGACCACGATCGCCAAACACATCGTACAACAATCCACAACGACAACACATCAATCAGTCTTAAGTTCTTAGCACAACATAAATATTAAATAAAATGTCTTCTAATTGTTTTCTCCCAAACAAGTACACAATATCAAAATACTTCCACTTATCCTCAAAATATCGTGGTGACATAACTCTGCAAAAGAAAAAACAAGTTATAAATATATAATGTATGTATGTTGGAGGTTATACTGCTGCCGACAAGTCACCGGCTGAGAAAGAAAGTGAAAAAAAGATAGACGATTTTACTGTATACTGCTGCTGACAAGTTATACTGCTGCTGACCAGTATATAAAGAGTTCAAATATTGGCGATTTTACTCTAGTGAAACCAGCAAAAAAGAAAGGTTCATCATTTGACGCACATATTAATCACAGAGTTTCATTTTGAGTGGATGTAGCTACACAAACCATTTGGTCCATATAATAATTTACTTATTATTATGATTTCATTTTTAATAAACAGGAATTGTATTGGGGAACACTTGGATCTCCGCAGAAGATCTTGTGGTAATAAAAATGTTTTCAGCTTGTAAACCCTTTTCAAAATAAAAATAAATAAAAATCTCTTTATGTATTATGCAGTTTTCATGGGGTCCTCTCCTAAAACATGTCTCTAGTCTGGACGACAATGGTCTCGCCGAGTCAAACAGGTCCAAATTTAAACGAGTTAGCTCATGTTATTACAGTTGTGGAAAATTATGTTGCATGGATGTTGCTAATAAAAATAAAATAAAATCATTTTCACAAAACAGGCTAGCCAACCAAATAAATCAACAACTTATTGGAATACCCCCAAATCAAAGCCTGATTACGAGAGAAAAGGAATACCCAATAATTTACTTCGCTTACCTCCTGTTCTTCATCATCGTCACTTGTATAAGCTGTCGCACCATTTGCAACTCTAGGTAGTGGTTCAGAAGATGCTGCTTTATCTAAAAAACAATAGTTAAAAAAATATTTAAAGGTTAACTTTTAAAATTAAATAAGTATATTATATATATATGTAAGAAAAATTAAAATATTTATATTTTAGAATATAAAACAAACCATCAAATCTTTCCCATAGCCAGTCCTGCAAACACATCAATGCCTCCGATGTTTCTGGAATTAGACTACTCCTATGCTTGTTTACAATCCTACCACTAGTGCTAAAAGCAACCTCTGAAGCAACTGTGGAAACGGGAATAGCATAAATATCTCTTGCAATTGAACGCAATGTCCGATACTTAACCCCTTGCGTCTTCCACCAAGTTAATATATCAAAATCTTCATCTCTGGGTAACAAAGGCTCCTCCAGATAAGAGTCAAACTCCGGCTTCTCATGTGTATCAGTGGTAACCTCAGACAAATACGCTTCAAATGACTCGATAGCCCCAAGAAGCTTTTTTGTTGGATTCCAACATTGATCCCAAAGATGACGATTTGCTTCCACTTGCACTGTTGCTGGATTTGGCATTTGAAGATCCTTCCTTATACACCTTTTCAAATTCACACATGGTCTTTCGAATTTTATCCTTCTCTATGTTAGCATTTTCTCCATAAAACTGATCATAGTAGAAGTCGATAAGTCTAAACTTAAATCTTGGATCCAAGATGATAGCAATTGAAAAAACCACATGAACGTCCTCCCAATATTTATTGTACTTTGCAATCATGCTACGAGCCATCTCTACTATTTAAATATATTCAGAATCAAGCCATGCATTCATTTGAAGTCTAATGTGACAAATAAACATGAAAATCGTGTTTGCAATATGATATTTGGTAGCAGAAAACATATTAGTCAAATCATAGAAGAATTCTAACTTCTCGCAAATCTCACCGGCAAGCAGCCAATCATGGTCAGTAGGCACAGTCTTATATGATGAATCACGTTGTTTCAAATGAGGAAAGACGTTCTTATAAACCAATGCAGAATCGAGCATGAAATAAGTAGAATTCCATCTAGTTTTCACATCATGAGCAAGCTTTTTAGTACATCTAACGTGCAATTATCGTGCCGTCTCTTCAAAATTTTCAACTCTTTTTGGTGTTGCAGTCCAATAATAAACACTATCTCTAATTCTCTCAATGCTATCTCCAAGTACATCCATACCATCCTTAACTATCAAATTTAGAATATGAGCAGCACAACGCATGTGTAAAAACTCCCCACCCAACAACAACGAATCAGGAGAAAACTTGTTCAACATTATTGATAGCATGGAAACTAGAGAATCATTTGTGCTACAATTATCCAATGTCAAAGTAGACAACTTACTGTCAATATTCCAATCCAACAAGCAGTCAAATAATGCATCACAAATAGTTTGTGCCGTGTGTGGACAAGGAACATACATAAACTTAAATTTTAAGAAAATATCAAGAAATCAGATATGGTCATCAAGATCTCGTCAACTTAAAAATTAAACAAATTAATCACATAAATAATAAATTAGAAGATAATTTTTTTCTTTTACCAAATACCATGCCCTTAGCTAACTACACTTTATAAAAAGAGAGAATATGGAAAAAGTAAGTACCTCACAATTCTGCTTTGCAAACTCCAAGTATTATTAATAAAGTGCACAGTTACTGCCATGTACCCCTTCTTTTGATTACTGGAAGTCCACATGTCCGTAGTGATTATAATTCTGCTCTTGTTACTTTCCAACAAAGACATTATTTTACTCTTCTCTTCACTAAATATCTTCATAATATCAGAGCGCAGTGTATTCCTTGATATTGGCTTGAAAAGAGGTTGTATTGTATTTAAAAATATCCTGAAGGCCTTATGCTCAACCATGCGAAGTGGATACTCATGCATAATGATCATATATGCAAGATGGAGTCTAGCTAGCTCAGCATCAAATGTGTGGTTCTTCAGTTGAGTTTTTCCATCAATGCCTTTGCTTGCGTTCAACAAACATTGCTTTATATCATTTGTCACATTGCTCCTAGCTGGACATCGTTTGATATGCTCYCTTRAGTGGTTCGTTCCATTTCTACTATRYGCAGAYAACTTCTTRTGGCAATGRTGACAATCTGCTAACCATGCCCCATCAATGTTCTGCTTTTCAAAATGATCCCAAACTTTAGATTTTAATTTTCTCTTCCGAGTACCATCCACTTCAACAACGTCATCAATATGATCATCAGATTCTCCACCTGGTATTGAGCTTTGGGTTTGTGTACCATCGAGTGGTGTAGAGCCTGTCTGTGATGGTCGAATAACAACATTGTCGTGAGGAGTAGTGCCATCATTACTAGATTGTTGTGTGTGCGTTGTATTTGTTGAGCCGGAAGGCGTAGATATATTCATTTAAACACAATTACCTGAGAAAATATAAGAAAAATATAAACCAGGAACAAATCAGGAAACTGATTATCATCGTAAACTGATAAGAAAAATATAAACCAGGAACAAATAAGAAAAATATAAACCAGGTATTTTGCACCCATTATCATCGTAAACTGATGAATAACCGGATTATTCATAGAATGTAACAAATCAGGAACAGTATATACATCATAATGAAGACGGAAGGCCATAGATCGCCAAACATTTGAAAAGTTCAGTCAATTAAATTCCTGATATTACTATCAAGGGAAGCAAGTCAATCAGGTTTCAAAGAAGAACATCATACACGGGAATATCTTTTCACTTATGATTAGGCTGGATCTATTACTGAAAGAATAGTTCAACTAACTTCTTCCACAACTGAAGGATACTGACAAATAAATTAATTTAAATAATGTATTTATTCAAATTAGAATCAATTGGTTCATTTTTTAGGATAAATGATGAAAGATTCTCCCATACATATTTCCTTTTTAATATTATAATATTTAAAGCTAAGTAGCTATACTTACAAAAATATTTCCGAATTTAAACAGCTAGGGTTCTACCGTAGTTAACCAAATTTGATAATGCATAGGGGGTGACCTATACAGGTGAGTTAAGTAATTCAAGATCTTTTTGGAGTTTGGCAAGAAGTATTTTCCTCTTATTATGAAGAGGCATTCATGTTCTTCCCGGTACAGTTGATAGAATAATAATGCCTTTCTTAACACATGGAAAGAACACACATTTATACAACAATTTGCGAGGAGGAGATAATATAGCAATCGGTTAACAAAAACGACAGAGAGAACAAACATCAAATATGAACCTAAATAAACATCAAGAACATGCAACATATAAGATACACGAACCTATGAAAATGATTATACTTAAATGTTGATAAACTAATTAATCTAGAGCATCAAGAACATGCAACATATAACAAATCATCGATTGACAAACGCACGCTAAATTTGTACCAATTGATGGGAGCGGCAATTGATGGAAGCGACAATTGATGAGAGCGGGGCCGTAGTGATGAAATTGAAAAACTGAAGATTGAAGAGGAGAGGAATGGTGTGCGAGAGGTCTGCGGAGAAAGCCTGCGGCGGCAAGGGTGGGGAGGTTGTGCGAGAGATCTGCGGACAAAGCCTGTGGGCGGCGGGGGCAGGGAGGTTGTGCGAGAGATCTGCGGACAAAGTCTGCGGGTGGCGGAAGCGGGCCCGTTATGCGAGAAATCTGCAAAGAAAGCCCGTGGACGGCGGAAGCGGGGCGGTTGTGCGAGAGCTCTGTGGAGAAAGCCTGCGGGCAGCGCGGCGGTGGTGATTGATAATGTAATGAACCCTAATTCGATAATGCAATCCCAAACCAGTATCTGCTTCTTTATTCTTTTTTGTATTTGTTTATTAGAATTTAATTTAGATAAACGTTATTATAATTCTTATATATTTCTTATATATTTAAATTCATAACATATTTTGGGTAGGGTAGGGTACGGGTAATAGGGTAGGGTACGGGTAGGATACCCGTTAAAATATAATCGGGTAGGGTAGCGGGTATAAAATTTATACCCGTACCCGGTACTGTAGCTGGCAGGTTGTGCCCTCACCCGACCCATTACCCGATTTTTGAGGGTAATACCCTACCCGATTCATCGGGTACCTAACGGGTACCCTACCCGTCGGGTAAAATTGACAGCCCTAAATCTAGTTGAGTAGTTGCCTACGCTTATAAAGGCTTGTATTTTTTTGTTTATTTTCTTAAAGACTAATGTTTAAGAGGCAATTAGTTGAGTTTGAAAAAGAAGAGTATCATAAGCTTCTAAGTTGTTTAAGTGGTTTGAGCTTACAGTCGGTTTACGAGTTTTGAGTTGAGGAATAGCCTAAGTATAAAGGCTACGTTAGGAGAGTTAAGTGAGATTTCTTTTGAATGAGGTGAAGCACTTTGCTTCGTGATTAGAATAGTTTGGTGAGTTATTGATCACGTTAGATCGTGAGTTAGCCACATGACTTATATATTCCATACCCGTCCAAAGAGCCTACATTACAACCTGAAAAGACCGTTTTCGATTCTTTGTTAGTTACACACTTAAATGCGATGGAGAATTTTTTTTATTTTTGGTTCTTGCTTATTGTGCTTGTATTTTGATGATTTGAGTGTAAACACGTCCCCATAAAAATTCTTGAGTGCTTTGAGCGTACACCCCTATATATTACCCTTTGTGAGGATGCATGAATTAGCCTTTGAAGCGACAATGTAATAAGGGTGGAGTGTTTGAAGTTGTGTGACTTGTATCTATATTTTCAAAATTATCCATATAGCATGGCACGACTCTTTGCTTGAGCTTATTTTCACTCTTGTTATACTTTGAAATTATCATTTGTTCGAGGACGAACAAACCAATAAAGCGTGGGGTAGTTGATTAACACGTATTTGTGCTCATTTTTATTAACTTAGTCACTTTTTCTTATTATTTTTGGTATAAGTTGGATAGTTTAAGCTTAAATTCGTATATTTGTACTTCCAACTCATTTTCCCACATTTTGATCTTAATTAATACAAATAGGTGAATTATCTCTGTTTTTCACCTTATAGCTAAGTAACCGGAGGAGCTCAGCACGCACAAGATGAAGATTGATGATTAAGAGACAAGAATTGAGCGTTCCAGCGAAGAAATAGTAAGTTTTTGGAAGTTAATGGTTAGCCCTAGTGGTAGCCTTACCGCTAGATAGCACTGTTACACTTAGCGGTTACCACACCATTACCTGCACCGTTACGTAATCGCTGAAGGTGGACTGAGAGCCTAACGGTAGGCTTAACGATTACACACCATACCGTTACCACCACCGTTAGAAGGCAACATAGATATTAACGATAGATTTAATGGTAGCCCTCTTACCGCTAAGTGCTACCGTTATCGGGCCCAGTAACCGAGTTATGTGACTTGTTCTCCAAGAAATCAAAATTCTATAAATACCACACCATTAATCCGAGTTTGCAGCATACTATAGTCATTATAAGGTTACCAAAAAGTATTCCTAGGGTTAGAAACATGTTTTCAACACCCTTTGGTATAGATTGAAGATCAAGATCGAGAAATCAAGGCTTGTGAGTCCCGAAGAAGTTTGAGAGCGTCAACCCGTTTTTTCATCCTAGATCTACCGTTTTCTTTAGAGTAGCTGGAGAATTTTCTGTAATTCTTAGACTTAATAAGTACTCTTATCTTTTATTTATTTTCCTAGTTTTAATTTACATAGTTGAAGTATTGGATAATTGCTTTTATTTGATATTCTTGAATTGGTTCATGAACTTGGGTTTGGTTGATCAATTCAAGATTGAAATCTTTCAGTTTTAATTAGTTTATTTGATGCATGATTAAGTATTGGAGATTCGAATTCCTTGATGTTATTTATGCAATTTGGTTTACGTTAATTAAGTTCGTTTATGCTTTGTGATTCATGCTATTACTTGCTTAGTGTTAATTGAATTTCCGTATGCTTTCGAGATCCGTTGAAGTAATTCGATTTCGTTTATAATACTTGATCATCGCTGCGTTTTAGGATTTAATTAAGGTTTTCTTAGATAATTACTTAGTGTTTAGGGTTAGTAATTGCTTTAGGTTAATTGAGTTTACGCATGCTTCTTAGGTTCGTTTATGCAAGTTTGAGTTATTTGATTTCGTTTAATCATAAGCTTTTAAATTTAAGTCAGTAAATTTAGCTTAGTTAACTAGAATTTAAGTTTATGATCTTGCTTTTTAATTACTTAGTTGTTAAACAATTTCAAACAAAAAACCCCCCAAAAATAATTGAATTTACGTTTTCCTTAACAAACTTCTAAGACCCCGAATCTTGTTGTCCTTGAGAGACGATTCGAGTCAACTTTCCACCCTACAAGTGTACTCGTACTCTTGCGAGTAAGTTTGAATGTTTTAATTTAAAAATATATAATTGGGGTGCACAAAATCTTGGTTCACCCATTCGAAAACGTGATTTTCCAGTAAATACATCGTCTTAGTATGTGAATTTTTGTTGACTAGAAATTTCGGCAGCATCTCCCTTTAGTTCTCTAAGTACACATATATTGCAGTGCACCCGAGAACAAAAGAGAGCTATTGAACCAAAGTTTTTATAATTAACAAAAAAAAAACATATAGATAAGATAAGTCATATTACAAACACGCTCTCAAACTGTACAAATAAGTGGATAATTCAGGATTTAGTATCAAATTCTCTATTCGATACTAAATCTCAAACTAGTCTAAGGTATATATATTGTTTGAGAGTAGAAAGAAAGATTATATTGTGGATCAAATTTATTTTAAACCCCGTTGTTGGAGGGACGAAACCTCCCAGCCGGGGCCGTAAACCACGTCATCACAAACGTATACATCAACCAATAAATCACAATATGTAAACAATATCTACAACATAACATATATGTTAAACACAACATCCACGTACCGATTATCACGGTATTTCAAAACCAGCATCACCAACAATTTAAAACATTTTAACACCACCATCATTTTTTAAAATAATTTTAAAAACTATTATTGGAGGGAGGAAACCTCCCAGACGGCACCGTACACCACGTCATCACGGACGTCTTCCCAACCAATTACAACATCAATCAATCACAATTAAACCGTAACAAACCATAACATACATTAAATTAACACAACCAATCACCACGACATTTAAAAACCACCATCGCATACACTTTAAAAGATAATTGAATATTTAAACTTTAATGAACATTAACGAACCATAATTGCATAGTCGAACCCTAATTGAACTAACGAACCTTAATTATAAAATTATTCCTAAATTAAATTCTAATTATATAATTACTCATAAATTAAACCCTAATTATATAATATCCTAAAATTAAACCCTAATTATATAATTATCCTTGAGTTAACCCCTAATAATATAATTGTATATAAATTAAATCCTAATTATATAATTATTCATAAATTAAACCCTAATTATATAATTATTTTTAAATTAAACCCTAATCATATAATAATTCCTAAATTCAACCCTAATTATATAATTATTCATAAATTAAACCTTAGTTATATAATTATTCTTAAATTCAACTATAATTATATAATATCCCTAAATTAAATCCTAATTATACAATAATTCCTAAATTCAACCATAATTATATAATATCCCTAAATCAACCCTAATTATATAACAATCCCTAAAATCAACCATAATTATATAACAATCCCTAAAATCAACCATAATTAAACCATTAATTCTAATTAAATCAAAAAAACACAAATTAAATCATAAGAAAAATAATTTCAGGAAAAAAACTTTGGCGGCGACGGCGGGGGGACTGCTGGCGACTTGTCTCGGTGGCGTCTCGGAACAGCGAGCGGCGACGGGCGGACTGCTGGCTTTGCATCTCGGAGCGGCGGGCGCTTGGCGGCGACGACGGACTGCTCTCTTTTTCTTTCTTTCAATTTTTTTTGGGGCAACACTCTTGTCAGGCCGGACTAACGGATCATCCGTTAGGCCAAAAATTTATACTAATACATTATATTACGAAAACCAATACATTCTAGTGAAACCAATACATCACAGTACAAAAACCAATACATCATAACACGGGTAAGAGATTTATGAAAAATCAATACTTTCGAGTACAAAAACCATTACATCATAGTACAACAACCAATACATAATAATATCGAGTCTGATGGCCTAACGGGTCATAACCCGTCAATCTGGCCTAACGCAAGTGTTTGCCTTTTTTTTTTCCTGCGCAAACAGAGTGAAGCAGCGGGTTGGGATCGAGGGCATATTGCCCTTCAGAAATCCGAAGGGAAGCAATTCCCCTCAGAAATTCTCGAAGGGATCTATTTCTCTTCGGGAATCTTTGAGGGGAGTTAGTTCCCTTCGAGAATTTTTCGAGGGGAATATGCTCCCCTCGGATTTTTTAAATTAAAAAAAATCAAAAAAATAGAAAAGACGTATTTACCGATCAATTACCAATTATCGTGATTCAATAACAACGAAACACACCTCGTGGAACCTTCACAAATTACTTCGTTGCTTTGCATTTCCAACCTAATAACTTTATCAATCGATCATATCTTGGTTGTTGGTCGAATTACACGACATGTGTAAATACGCACATGCTCGGTGAAAATTTTCTAGCGAAATCGGGTCAAAACCACCCCCGCGTGCCTAAAATGATAGGATATTGTTATATTTACGCTTTTTTATTTTTTTTTTCAAATTTTATTAAATTTCATAAAAAATCAAAAAAAAATAGAAAAGGCGTATTTACCGATCAATTACCAATTTCCGTGGTTCTAAAACCAAAAAAACACACATTGTGGCACCTTCACAAATTTGCAACACTTCGTTGCTTTGCGTTTCCAACCTAACAAGTTGATCACCGATCGACAGTATATTGGTTGTTGGTCGAATTACACAACATGTGTAAATACGCACATGTTAGGTGATATTTTTCTAACGAAATCGGGTCAAAACCACCCCACATGAATAAAATGATAGGATTATGGTTTTTTTTTACGCTTTTTGTATTTTTTTTGAATTTTTATTAAATTAAAAAGAAATAAAATACGTATTTACCAATCAATTACCAATTCTCGTGGTTCTATAACAACGAAACACACCTCGTGACACCTTCGCAAAATTACGACGCTTCATTGCTTTGCGTTTCCAAACTAACAAGTTGGTCGATCGATGATATATTGGTTGTTGGTCGAATTACTCGACACGTGTAAATACGCACATGCTCGGTGATATTTTTCTAGCGAAACCGAGTCAAATCCACCCCACGTACCTAAAATGATTGGATATGGTTTATTTTACGTTTTTTTCTATTTTTTTTGGAGTTTTTATTAAATTAAAAAAACGATAAAAAAATAGAAAATGCGTATTTATCGGTTATTTACCTATTCTCGTGGTTCTAAAACAACGAACACACCTCGTGTCACGTTCACAAAATTACAACGATTCATTGCTTTGCATATTCAACCTAACAAGTTGATCGATCGATTGTATTTTTGGTTGTTGGTCGAATTACACTACACGTAGAAATACGCACATGTTCGATGATATTTTTCTAGCGAAACCGGGTCAAAACCACCCCACTTGCCTAGAATGATTTCTATTTTTTTTTAATTTTTATTAAATTTCAAAGAAATCGAGGGGAATAATTTCCTCTAAATTTCCAAAGGGATCTATTTCCCTTCGGGAATTTCTGAGGGGAATTAGTTCCCTTCGGGAATTTTCCGAGGGGAATTTGCTCCCCTCGGATTTTTTAAATTAAAAAAATCAAATAAAATAGAAATTATGCTATTTTCACAATAGTTTAATAAATATAATAATTTAATAAAAGAAATTAGGCAAAAGGTAAGAAAACATGGGCAGGAAAACTGATCATTTTCCCTCAGTTAATGTAAGTGCAATATTTGTGAATTGTCTATGAAGTGTCAACGCCGCCATTAATTATGCTATTTCTCACTTGATCGTAAACTTGAATATTTCTCCCCTTATGAATTATTAATTGTAGTTGTCCTACTTTTCTTGTACTTGTAAGTAAAATATATTCTTTTTTTAGAAAACAAAAACAAAAATAAGAAGACGTTAGAAAAAAAGGAAAAATCTAGCCTCTATAACCATGGCAGAAAACGAAAGCAGGGGATTTGAGCTTGTTGAACAACAATCTGAAAATACTGGTTTCAAAATAACACTCGAGTGTAATAATGTCTCTCTCTCTCTAGTTCTCCATCGTTCCCATTTCTCTGTGTAGTTAAATTGTACTACTTACGTGCTTTTAATTAATTAATATCGAATTTCATGAATTGTTACTCTTGGTGGAGGTACACGACAAGTGCCTAAAATGATAGGATATGATTTATTTATACGATTTTATATTATTTCTTAATTTTTTAAATATCAAAGAAACCGAGTGGAGCAATTCCCCTAAGAAATTTCCGAAGGGGAGTTTGAACGCTTCGGTAATTTTTGAGGGAATATTGGTGTTTCCGAGGGGTAGATTCCTTCAGTAATGTTACCCTCGAAAAACCTTCGGTATTGCATTACCTTTGGCAATTATGACGCCAAACATGACTCCGTGTTTCCGAAAGATTATCGAAAGGAGTATTACCGAAGGTTCGATAATGCCCTCGAAATTTTCGAAAGAATGTTTCCCTAAATATTTTCCTCAATAAAATACTATTTTTTTATAGTGAATACGCGCATTCGAACATATTCACGAGCGTCTTCAAACTTGTTTTAAATGGAGTATATTTCTGAACACCTTTCAAAGAATCAATCTCCAACATAATGCAATTGATTCAAAAAAAAATAAAAAATTTATGAATCCACACTAAAAGTTGTCATACTCCATCACAGTCACTTCACCTATGTTTCTTTGCAAGCAAATGTCCATTAAAAAAAATCATAATCAAACCCTAAATAAACACAAAAATGTGAATGAGATTGAATTTCTTCTCATTCTCTTCTCATGGTAAATACCGTGGACTAGGGTGCACGTCCACGATCTAACGATTGTCTTCTCGTCTCGCTGCTGTCTTTTCTCTAATTCCATGAGATATAAGGATACGAATTTGAGTTAGTCTATGTTTGGCAAGTGCAATTCTTGTCTCTCTTTCCGGGAGAAGGGAGATTTTAGTGTATAATAAATAGCTCTTCGCTGAAAGATGAAAATTCGGAAAAGCATATTGTAAGGTTCTTTTTCTCCCTGTAAGTAACTAGTATCCGGTTCGCTAGCAATTCACAGGCCCGACCCGAAAGAGGTTTTCATCCCGCACCGCCATCAATTCGGCACACACTATGACTGCCACCATGGGTCCTCCGCCTCCCAAAAATCTCACCGCCGCCGAGCCCTCGACGTCCGAATCAGGAAAAGCAACCGCGATGGATCCACCACTTCCCGAAAACCCCAGCCCTCCTGAACCCGAACGCGAGGCCGCCGAGCCATCCGAAAACCATCAGCGAGAGCCCGAATTAAACCCGAGCCCTTCTGATACTACGGAAAACCACGCCCAATCTTCTAATTCCACTGACAACTCATCCAATGATGCCTCTGCTGATGCTGAGAAGAAACTTGAGCGGCGGAATAGGAATGCGGCGGTTCCGTACACCATTCCACCGTGGAGCGGGCCACCGGGCCATCATTTCTCTTTCGAAGTCCTGAAAGATGGCGCCATCGTTGATCAATTTGACGTGTTAGTAATTTCTCTTCACTTCCAGTCCCAATTGTTGGGTTTTTTTTTTGGTATGCGTTGCTATTGAGATATATATGTTTCTTTGCAATCTTCACTTTCGGGGTTGATGCATCACGAGATTTTGTTCAGCTTTGAGGAAAATACTGATCATGAATGTGTTTTCCATTTGAATGTTTGTTTCTTTTGGTAGAAAGAAACAAAGTGATGAAATTATTTGTTTTTTAAAGTTATTTATTTGTTGATAAGTTTAATTTTGTTTGAATGAATTACATATCTGGTTGTTAACTTATACAGGAATAAGAAGGGAGCTTACATGTTCGGCCGTGTGGATCTTTGTGATTTTGTACTTGATCATCCTACCATTTCTCGTTTTCATGCCGGTATGGTTTCTTAGATAGTTTTCTAAATCACTCTCTTTTTTCTTTCTAATGCTTTTTTTATGCGTTTAAGAGTCACTATATGAAAGGCTTTTGGCTTTATTCTTCTGGTTGAAATCTACAGCTGTTTTCCTTTATTTATAAGTGAGCTTCTTTATGTTAGTTATGGGAGTAATTTCTTTCTTTCTTTCTTTCCTTTTTTTTTTTTTTTGAATTTCCTATTGAAGTGTGATTTCCTCTATCCTCATTAAGAGAGTCATGCCAATTGGAAACACAGTTGTGATCAAGTAGTAATATATGTTTGTTAGTTTCGGTTGTGCTTTTAGGTATTGCTATGGAGACGTGCAATGTGAATAATCTGAAAATAATTTAATGCTTTGTTAGTTGATAGGCAGTCGCTTTGGTGGGGTACTGTAACAGCATTTCTATGTTTATCATCCGATTCCTTGGTAGTTCTTTTCATATCTAGTTTATGTTAAGCCACAATCTTTATGTTGCATTGCATTGTGCAATGGTGAAATTGTCAACTGTCTTTGTATCGTTCTTATCTTGTTATACCTTTCAAATATTACTTTGACGAAGATATTGAAATTAACTTTTTTGAATTCTTTTTCATGGCCCAGTTGTTCAGTTTAAGAGCAATGGAGGTATGTATCTCTATGATCTTGGCAGTACACATGGGACATCTATAAACAAGAGTCAGGTACATATTTCCTATGTGCATGGCTTGAAACTTTATAGATGTTTTAGTTGGTTGAATGTTAATATACTGTGCTTGCTACTTGTTTTTATTTCATATTCTCGCTCAGTGATATGAATATAATCTCTATGTTTCGAGAATATTACAGTTCATATTTCAACTTGCTAATTATCCTGAAAGAGTATCTATGTTATGTACCTATAATGGCCAAGATGTCAATTCAATGGCTTGCGATGAATAATACTTCTTTTTGATGAATTTTTCTTTTTTATAGGGGTGTATTATGTTTTATTGATTACTCAGATTATGTCCTGCAAATACAATTGTTGTCTATTTACTTATCTTTATGTCTGATACATTATTGGCTCATGCATCAGGTAAAGAAGAGGGTTTATGTGGATTTGCATGTCGGTGATGTCATCCGGTTTGGCCAGTAAGTGGTTTCACTAGTTTTGGTACTTTATATTGGTTTTTTGATGCCTTTTCTTCCATCATTTGTGATTTATTTCCTAAATGAGTTTCTTTGTGCTGAGGCGCTTATTCTTCTTATACCTAACTATTATTTAGCCTTTTTCAATCAAATTGTAAATCAATAATGTAATAATTCAATAGTATTGAGAGTAGATTTTCTTTAGCAAATGACTTTTTTCATTTGTGTTATAACTTGGGAGCTGTGATCATGCCTTATTCCTTTTTCCGTTTTCGTTTTTGTGTTGTATTTTCACAGATCGACAAGGCTGTACATATTTCAGGGACCATCTGACTTGATGCCTCCAGTAAGTTCCTTTTGTTTCGGTATTCTCTAGTTTCAGATACCTTCTGATTATCTGTAACACAGCTTTTATTAATACCACAAGACCATTTACTTTTTCATGATATGTGACATACTCAACCTTCCTGTCGGTCTAGATGGCATATGTTATGTGGTTCTTACGATCATTGTTCTAAGAATTTTTTTTCCCGGTTTTGGTTTGGAAGGAAGCTGATTTGAAGAGTTTAAGGAAAGCAAAGGTACGACTAGATAGACAAGACATGGAAGCATCACTTCTGCGAGCAAAAGTAGAAGCATCTCGTGCGGATGGGATTTCTTGGGGCATGGGTGAAGATGCTGTTGAGGAAAATGAGGTTTGTATTACATATACTGATCTATGTAGGATAATCACGCGGACTCGATTGTGCATTTATGGATTTGGTTGCATGTAAAAGAAGTTACAATATTGTGCTATTAGAGTTTTTTTTTTTAATCCTTGATTTTCTACTGACAAAGTTTTTGGATTAATCTAGGAGGATGTTGAGGAAATAACTTGGCAAACTTACAAGGGGCAGCTTACAGATAAGCAGGAAAAAACTCGAGACAAGGTTATAAAGAGACTTGAAAAGGTTAGTCAAATGATTGTTGCTTTGATGATGCATCTCGTAGATTTACGTAGCTCAACTTTTTGCGAGTATTGTGTCTTACACATTTACTCTCACCGTAAAATGTTACGTGTAAATTGAATATTGATTTATGCCGTTTAGGTTTTTGGCAGCCTCTTGCTTTTGTTTGATGGCAAATGAAACTCTACACTCACCACCTAATTATGGCCATAAAATCAGTTTCCAATATCTTACCACCTAATTACCAGTGGCTGAACTTTGTGTTCTGTTAGAAGCCAACCAATATTGTTGAATAGATGGAGATTCATGACATCGTTTTTTAAGATCAGTTACTCTTTGTAGGAAGAGGACTGTGAAATTGAGCTCTTTTACTTCGTATATTGTGATTTTTCAACTTCATTCCTTGTGGGATAGTGAAGATCATATTTAGGAGAAATACACATCTTTTTTTGTTATTTTTTACGTTTCTTGCTACATTAAATGAGATGTTATACTTGAATAAAGCTGAATTCTTTTCAGGGGCTATTTAACTAAAGGTCAGGAATCATTTATGCTTTTTATTATTAATTGCACAGGTTTCTCAAACTGCACGCACCGCACAACCCCCCCACCCCCACCCCCTCCCAACCCTTTTTACCTTCCTTTTTTTGGCTTTGAGGAGCGCATTTCATCTCCTGCTACATTATAGGTTAGCATTCTGTAATGTGTAGTGTATTGAATTTCTCTTATGTAGATTGCGCACATGAAGAAAGAGATTGATGCAATTCGAGCTAAGGATATTGCTCAAGGTGGCCTGTCACAAGGACAACAAACTCAGATTGCTAGAAATGAGCAAAGGATAGCGCAGGTATATGATAACATGTGGGCTATATATTACATAGAGATGTTTGTTGCTCTTGTTTCTCTTCTACATATCTCTTTGTCTTGCACCTTTTTTCTAGGAAGGAAGTTGATAGTCGAGTTTTATTCAGTCAACATGTTTGAGAATTTAGCTTTATATAGTCAACAGATTTACCAAAAGATATGTACGTGTCCTGAGACAAGACACACTTCAGGGATGTGAAAACACGCTTACCTTTGAATCAGGATTTACCTTAGGAGATGCTTGGTGAATTTGTTGGGAATGGGAATGGGAATGGGAATGGGTTTGATTGTGGAGGTTAATGGGTTTGATAACCCCTGTTTGTGGGGGATATGGCTCAACACCGAAAATTGGGCAATCACACCCATAGTGTTTTAGTTACCAAGCACCACTTTGATGCACTTTCCCATTCCCCACCCCCCAAACCCACCAACCAAGCACCCCCTTAGTTTAGACATAAGACCATATCCAAGAAGGAAATATGTATGGTTTCTCATTTTATAACTCAACTCTTGTGAATATGATAAATAGTAGGACACTGTGGGTTTTGAATTTCAACTGGTTTATGTAAACAAATGTGCTTTTAACCATCAGACGGTACATGTTCTGCATATGTATTAATCACGTTTCGCTAGTAATTAGACATGGAAAGTTAATCTGTTGTTCAGATACAGATAAATGATGATGAATGAAACTTTACCCCATAAGTTATAGCATCTTTTGAAGTGGATCGTGGTTCATGTTTATTTCTTCAAAACGGGTGCACTTCCTACAAAGAAGTTGCCCCGGTCTCATAATCTAATGCTTTATTCTGAGAGGATTAGTTTGTGAATCTTAGATAATGGAAGAGCTTGAGAATCTGGAAGAGACTTTGAATGAAAGTATTCAGGAAAGTCTTGGTGCACGAGCTGGAAAGTCGTCTCGTGGTAAGAAGAAAGGCCCCATGGAAGAAGACGAAGAAGATTATATTAGGTATCGTGGAAAAGAATTCTCTGTTTCTGTTAATATTGAAGATTAATTACTAAATGATGACAAAAACTTGTGTTGAACCGCCTAACAGAGTACTAACGATAGGATCCAAAGTTTAGTTTTTCAGTTGTTCTTTTTTAGTTTTTCTTAGGGTTTACCAGTATTTAGTTTTTTAGGGTTTTTCTTCTTCTTGTTTTTAATTAATCTAGTTTTTTTAGTTTTTTTCTTTTAAGATTTAGTTTCAGGTTACCCATGTCTCAACGGTTATGCGGTTTGACAGGAGTGTGCCAGGCATTTTACTAGATTTTTGTGAATAAATTGAGTCATACATAGTATTCTCCAGCGATGCATGTATATCTTATGCTGCTAAATAAAAATACTTGATCCATAACATTTTTTCCTTCTTATTATGTTCTTTAATTAGCAGTGATGATGATGAGTTCTACGATCGGACAAAGAAGTCCTCAAAGAACAAGAGTGGTGAAAACAAATCAGTAGAAACAGCCGATTCTCTTCTTGATAAGAAGGATGCTCTAATTAAACAGATAGAAGATAAGGAAAAGTTGCTTCTGGCTGAGGACAACAAACCAGCAGAGATAAACGAGGCTACTGAAACTGGAGATGCGCTTGATACATACATGTCTGCAGTGTCATCTCAGCTAGGTAAAGCTAATCCTCTTATTATGCGTAGTTCTATGCATAAATTCATCTCTTGATTCTTTTACTGTTTGAAAGAAATTTGATTATTGATACTTTGGCTATATATTGACCGATAGTGTTTTTTTTTTTTTTTTTTAAATTTATTATTATTATTATATATTTTTTAATACTGGACTGTTTGCTAATAAAATAGTATTTTCATTTTCAGTTTCGGATAGTAAGGAAAAGCTTCAGAAAGAGATGTCTACTCTCCAATCGGAGTTAGATAGGATTCTGTACTTGCTAAAAATAGCCGACCCTGCCGGTGAAGCAGCTAGGAAAAGAGAATCCAAAGCACAAAATCATCAAACAATCGTGAAGAAAAAACCATCACCACAAAATAATCAAGAAATCGGCGCCTCATCACCAAAAAGTCAAAATCCAGCCCCGGAAGGTGGTCCCTCGGTTATTAAATCCAATCAAGAAAAACCGACCGTCGATGAGGCAAAATCAGAACCCAACGTGAAGAAGGAAGAGCTGGAGTCGATAAATGACAAGACTGAAGCTGCTGTGTATACCGTTGCTAAGCCACAATGGCTCGGTGCTGTTAAGGACATACAAAAAAAGCCAGAAATTACGCAAACGGTGCCTGTAGATACTACTCAGGAGACCACCGATCATCAGTTTGTTGACTACAAAGATAGAGGCAAGATTGTGAACAAAACTGATTCTTTATCAGTGGACCAGGGAATAGAAGATGCGGCCCCCGGTTTGATTATACGGAAACGAAAGCAAGTTGAGAAGTCAAAGGCAGTTGAGGCCGAAGAGTCTGAAGAGACTAATGGGTCGGAGTTTAAGGCCGAAGATGCTGTGGCGTTGTTATTGAAGCATTCAAGAGGGTGTCATGCGTCAGAGGATGAAGATGGGGCGATTAGTGAAGGTATTGTGATTGAGAATGAAGTGAAAAAGGATGGGAGAAAGGCGAAAAAGTCGAAAAGGGTGTTGGGTCCTGAGAGACCATCGTTTGTAAGCGAGCCTGATGATAGTACATGGGTGCCTCCAGAAGGTAAATGACTTTTGACTATTGAGACATGGTATTTATTCCATAATGAGATTTTTTTTAATTATTTAAAAAAAGTGCTTATTTGTTGTATTATATATACTTTTTTTCACAGGTCAATCAGGCGATGGACGCACGTCGTTGAATGATCGTTTTGGTTATTGAAATGTGTAAATGTTGATTGCTGTTGGCTTTTGTCAACTTAAGTCATACTTGAGAATGGCTATATACCCAAGAGATGTTTACACAACCATTGTATGAACTGAGTTATGGCGAGAGATTTTGGTAGAAGATGATGCGGAGACCCTTTATTTCAGTCTTTCTAAATTCGAATATAACTTGTAGGCTAGCAGGTGATGTACTGATGTACAAGTACAAATACGTGAATCGTAGTTTAGATCTATTAGGAGTGATGCTAAACATGATTAATTTTGCCAAGTTTGTAGTCATTAATTTTGATTTTTTTTAAAAAGTTTTACACAGTACCGAGTGGGGTTTTTAAAAATTTTCAGGGGCAGAGATTTTAAAATTTAATGATCATAAAATTAAAAATTGTGGCATGTACATATAAGCAATTATATAAGCAATTATTCATTTACCTGCTCAATTATTATAATAAAATTACTAATTACATGGCTGCATGTCAAACTTATTAAGGGGGACAATAACTTATTTCTAAAGAAAAAAAAATCTTAATAACTCATAAAAATAACCGTTATTATCCAACAAGTCGTTCTGGGAATATTATATAATGATAAATGAAACAACTACAATTATCCACATTAATAGATTTTTCATATAACTTAGTTTTTCATTATTAGACTAGTTTCTTTTTGTTGCGAGTTTAAAATCATATCAAACAGCCACCTTCCTTCCTTAGCTGACTTAACCAGACGTTAACCTTTTTGCAAATCAGACAGATTCGGGTGAATTCCAAGAATAACAAGTTACTGAACCAAAAAGATGGAACATTAAATTATTACGTAACAGTGACTTTCCTACCCAATGATCATATCACCCCCCCGATAAGTAGAGCTGCCAAAATCTTGGGCCGGGCCCAACACAAAAAACAAGCTGGTTCCAAATTCAATCAGCCGCCAATTTGCTTTGGCCCAACCCACCCTAAATCCCATTTATGCTTCAGTCCCATTGGGCTGATCGGGCTGGGCAAAGTAGGACAGGTCCACAGGCCGGGCTGAAAATTGCCAACTCTACCAATTGGTATGAAATCAACACCAGAACTATTGAATGAAAAATCATTAACAGACATTCCATTCACATGTTGATTCTCACAAGTGTTTGCACTAAGAAATATCACGCCCTATTTTCACCACAATCTCAATAACATCCGAATCAGCTTTCCTGTCAATTAATTAATAAATTACTGAATAATATGTCACCGGTAGTGGCATTGAATAATTTCCGAACAAGCAAAATCATAAACTCGTTCAACTCTACTATTTCAGGGCATGAATGGTTGACATCAACAGCACAAAGTTCCTGCAGGCAGGCCTCCCCCAAATCTAGAGTTTACAGATGGAGGTGGGGAAATGGGAAGTGTGGTGTATTATCAATTATAATAATAATAATAACCATAAAGTAACTACACTAATTAGTATGCACAACATAATAACACTAGCATAAATCTGCTCCTGTTTCAAGATCATAATAGGATACTTTTTTCAATATGCAAAAAGTTCATGAGAATCATTAACTGTATATTATGGAGTTTGAAGGAATTCAAATACGTTTAAACAGTTTATGTTGAACCCCCTCCAAACATGAATCCAAAACAAACAATTAATTATAACATATAAAATTACCCACAGCCCAGAGGAGCTAAATACTAATCTAAGAAACCGAAAAAGTGGCAGAAAATATCTAAAAGCTATTCAGACTGACCTCTCTCCCCTCCATCCTCAGACCTTAGTTCCCACAGGTTTGAAACAGTCAATATTGCACAAAACAGCTGATCTCATCATATCTCCGAAGCTGCCATAATTAAATTCCAAAAAAGAAAAGTCAAGAAAACAATTCTGGATTTCTTACAAAAATAAGCCCATATTGACCAAAAAAAGAAGATAAATAATCTCTAAATACACACACAATATAGGTGTGTATGTATGCATGTGTGTATATACGACCGAATAAACTATTAGACAATCAAGTTGAGGCCAACCGGTCTATGCTGTTCCTCGCTCTCTCTGGCTGTTCTGGAATATTATTTGTCTTGTCAGCATAATCCACACTCTTTCGTGATCTCTCTCTCTTATCAGTGCTGGCCCTTGATTTCTCTCTCCGATCTATGCTTGATCTAGATTTTTCTCTGTGATCAGTACTTGATCTAGACTTCTCTCTCTGATCCGTGCTCTGTCTTGGTCGGCTATCTGTACCGTTTAAAGCATTATTGTCCATCTCGTCGGCAGATGTTGCAGATCCGTTTCTCACATGACCTGATTTTTCGATAGCTAATATGAACTTCTTCAAATGCTTAATATACTCCGGATAAAGCTCCAGGTCACAATGGTTGCCACCTTTAACCCATAATGGCTCATATTTTTCTTTACAGTTCTCCCAGAGCTGTTTACCATGAGAGTAATCTACTACATCATCGTCAGTACCCTGTTAATCGTCAAAATTAAAAAATACATGTTACAGAATGGTAGATAAATCTTCTACTTACAAGACATGTTGAAGAAACATACTTGGCAGCACTGGGTGTAGGCTATAGTAGCATAGACAACACCGATTTATCTCTTCTACTAATTAATGTGCTATAGTCTTCATGTAGCTTTTCCCAATATTAGCACAAACGATATTGCCATATTGGGAGAATTTGATGTTTGGAGGAGGTAAAGTGTGGGATATAAAACCAATTTGATTCCAGAATATATAATATATAAATTATAAGAGAAATCACTATCTTGGACATTAAAAATACAGAGCCCCCAAATAGTAATATATATAGTATAATAATAATAATAATAATAATAATAATAATAATAATAATAATAATAATAATAATAATAATAACAAAAATAATAATATAAATAAATAAATAAAACACAATTTTAAAAAAAAATTATTGTACATACTGATCTTTTAGTGACATTACGCCTTTGGTTGAAATATAACTAGATGGAGAATGTGATATATAAAATTCAACATGAGCTAAACGCATGGAAAGTATTACAGCTATTAACAGTCAGGGTGTAACTAGTAAATTAGTATGGCAAAGAAAAGAAATATAACACCATCATGTACTGTAGGAACTGATGAGATGAAGACTTACATGAATAACCAATACAGGGCATTGGACCAATGGGATTTTGTCAATATTCTGTATCACATGACAATCAGTTAGTCATTAAATGGACGAATCATCAGATTATACCACGAAAATGTGAAAGCAAAAAAGAAAAATAAAGATCCTCGTACAATAAGTAAAGACCCTCTATTCCATTTAGTGTTTCATCTTCTATTTTAACGGTACGTGTACACGGTGACATCATTTTTAACATTCTCACAATTCATAGGAGTAAAGATGAAACACTAAATTGAGTAGAGAATCTTGATTGTTGCGTAATACTTGTATGAGATATGATTACCTTATAAATATCGAACCAATATGTTCGCTTAACAGGATACATAACTCTTAGTCCAGATAGGATTGGGCTGTGTAGAACCACAGCCCTTAATCTAGACAAACGGGACGCCAAGTCCAAAGTGGGCCCACTCCCAACAGACTGTCCATACAATATTACATCTTCTTCTTTCACTCCATAATTCTCTTGAAGGCACTCATATGCGGCTTCAATGTCGGCGTAAGTATTCAACTCACTTGGCTAAGAGAAGAATAACATACACAAATACAAGGAATTAGGAATATTACAAAGTTCCTCAACATTAATTAATTAATAAGCCTCTGCTATGTCTCATACCTTGCCAGTTGACTGTCCATACCCTGAGTAGTCATACCTGAAGAAATGGAAATTAAAATTAAGAAGCATTCATATTCTAGTAATTTATCGCCCAAAATATGACATTGAAACCTGTTCCATAAATATAAGAGCACTCTAATAAGCAGCACAGTTACATTACTTATTTTGGTAACTAATAAAGCTTTGAGACCCAATGGGACTCCTCACAAAAGAAAGAAAAAAAAGAAAAAAGAAAAAATAGCATCTTTCACAACATCTATATACATATATATTTAGAGAACATAAACTGTTTCAATTCAACAACTATTTGTAAATAGAACATTGACACATAAATCTATCACTGTCATTTTAAACAATATATTGATCACAATTAGTCCCTCACTCCAAGGAACACACACCCATCTCTCAGTAAAGCTGTATCCATTTCAGATTTCTTTCCTTTTCTGGAGGAAAGATATCTCAAGAATGAACCTTTAAAACTGACCCATCAAATCACCTCAATATACAGCTCTGTCTCCCATCAAAAACATATAAACTACACCAGTGAAAAATACTCATTTATTTAAAATAAAATAAAATTCCATTCTAGCAAACTACACTTATCTCAAAGCCTTAAAATGAACAAAAAAGATAAACATAACTAAAATCTGTGATAATTAGCAAATATACCCCATCAAGTTGACTCGGAGGTGGATGCTTAGTTCACTGAAGAGATCATACATCTGCCCTAGATCAGCGGCGTTGCCGTGCGAGTACAGCAGCGTCAGCTTCGCCGCCGGATTCTTCACATACACCGCCACGATCTCCGTCCCTCTCTTCGTCTTCACTTTCAATACGTCGACGTTTTCATGCTCCGCCACCTCCGTCATCCTCAGCTTCCCCGTCCCCTCCCCCACCGTCACCCCATACGACGCCGGATTCGGCGGAAAAAATGCAAACTTCGCCGCCATCGACGACGTCACCGCCCCCATCTCACGCCAACAAAATAATTTTAAAAAATGTACAGAAAACGAAAACGTAAAATAAAATTAAACCTCTCTCTCTCTCTCTTTCTCGATTATAATATCGATGCGAATGTGTAATTGGAAAAAATTCGAATACTTGCGTTACAGAATTGATAGGTTAATTAAACGCATATAAAGAATCTAGGTCTCAATTATTGATCGTGGGAATGTATAATAAATCTATAGATGCAGAAAAGGCTGTATTTAACAGTGTGTTTTTGAAAGGAAGCAAAGGGGGTTAGGAAGGAGGGATTTCCGGCGTTAAGGTGGATGGTGGCACGTGTGACGTCCAATTGGCCGGAGGGTGTACGGTAATTCCCTGCACCAAAAACGTTTCTCGAGAGTGCGACTTAAAACTAGCGGTTTTAGAACTCTAAAGAAGTGATAGAAGGGGGACGTGGCAGCGGTGGTAGGGTTTGGGTGTTATTAGGTGAGTCGAACCGCCTCGTGAGCTACTCGAAATTGACTCGAAATTTTTTTGAAATCGATTCGAGGTTAATCGAGTCGAACTCGAACCCAAGCTACTCGAGTATGTATCAACTCGAACTTAGTAATACTCGACTCGATAGGCTCACGAGCCTAATCGAGTTTTTATAGAGTTACAATTTTATCTTTATTATACTTACTTAGTTACACATATACCTTAAATATATAATAAAAATTAATATTAATATTGAAAAAACAAATTACATCTCATCAAATATATGTCTCGACGATTCACTCGACTTATTTCTTTGCCTCACCGGACTCTAACTCCTTATACCCTCCCAATGTGATAAAGCACATCCTTATACACTAAAAAATAGAACTCTACTAAAGGCTTCTTGATCAAATTATTGGGTGACAATATTGAGTTTTTTATCTTCAAACCTTAGGAGACAAAAAAAGCCCCCTAACTTGTTGACAAAATACTTGTTGCATTGCAAACCCTCAATTGACTTGGCCACGTCCAATATGAGTTTACCAAATGCTCCTTATGTTACAAATCCACATTCTTCCCCTTGGTCTCCCAAATGCGGGTTTCGCCTTTCTCACATGTAAATCGTTGGGTTCTTTTCTCAAAGTTGATTATGATTTATTTAAAACGTTGATACTCTAGTCAGCAAACCGTTTAGTGGAAGTTTTGTTTGAGACACATATTATATGGGGAAAAAATGCACTTTTACGTTGAAAAATCATATTTTCCAAAATACTTTCAAATAAATATTTATATTGCTTTAAAATTGTAAATTTTCATTAAAATTATGAATTTTTGTTCAAATAGTGGGTCAGGGAGGAGTAGTTTTTTTCATTTTCCAACCCTCTATTAAAATGCGTATATTATAATGCGAGATCGAATACCTTGAAATGGAGGTCCGACCCACATGGGAAAAAACTTGATCAAGAAATAAAAAATGTTGCAGGCGTCAGGCCCATAAGTATTATCACCGAATAATTTCTTTTCTGAATTAATTATAAGAAAAATAAAAAATAAATATTACTACCAAGAAATCAAAATCCTCGTCGGCGGCTCCTCCCACCAGAGGAGATTAAAAAAAAGGAAAAATACAAGAGGAAAAAACACTCAAGTGCAAATGCGATTCACCTAACACAAAATTATAGGTTCCAATCTCAAAAGCAAAAAATATTCATAGAAGCAGGAGAGGAACAAGGTGTAGGGTTTGTATTGTTGACAAAAAGGGGATTTTTTTTCTCTCTTTTTATCGGGATAGCTGCCACGTTCATTACCAGAAGAAATATGCTGTTTTGAGCTCTGTTTTTCAGATTATCTTCAACCCACTATATGAGGTAACAAATCTCCGTTACAGTATGCAATTTATTTATTTATTTGTTTGTTTTTACTGGGTTTGATTGCATCAATTTATTTATTTTGTTTGTTTACTTCAAAGTATTATAAACGGATCTTGGTGAGGAAAAATGTAATCTTTTAATTTAAACAGCTAACTAAAATTTGCCCATTTGGTTGTTTAGAGTTTTCAATGTTAGGTGTATCCGTTTATTTCTTCTCCTTACTCCTTCTCTACGACTGTGATTTCCGATGTATTTCCTTATTTTGACATGATTAGGGTTTTGAAAATTAGTGGCTGAATTTTATAACTTTCCAAATTTCCCTTGTTTGTTTTAACACCATGGAATATTATTAGGGCTTATCAGATTCTGAAGCAAGATTTGACATTGTGTTGGTAATTCAAAATGGGGGAAGCAAGTTTCGGGTGCTGCCGGTCTAGGAACACCAGCCCCCTCAGCCGGATGGGTTCAAGAAACACAAGTCCGTCCCGGCAAAAAGCAATCAAAACCAAACCACGAGGCTTAGATGAAGAAACAACGACCACGTTTAGTAAAATCATCCAACCCGATATCCAGATGGAGGATAACATTTGGGCCATGCTTCCCGAAGATCTTCTGAACGAAATCCTAGCCCGGGTCCCACCTTTCATGATTTTTAGGCTCCGCTCGGTTTGCAAGAGATGGAACTCAATCCTACAAGACAATAGCTTCTTGAAATTCCATTCGCAAGTCCCCTCGCATGGGCCTTGTCTTTTGACCTATTGGAAAAACTCAAATACTCCTCAATGCTCGGTATTTAGCTTGCCGTTGAAGCAGTGGTTTAGAATCCCGTTCATGTTTCTACCCAATTGGGCTTTCTGGTTGGTGGGCTCCTCGGGCGGGCTCGTTTGCTTCTCGGGATTGGACGCGTTGACTTTCAAGACATTAGTTTGCAACCCGTTGACCCAAACTTGGAGGACGTTACCGAGAATGCACTATAATCAACAGAGACAGTTGATCATGGTCGTCGATCGGAAAAACCGGTCGTTTAAGGTGATTGCCGCCAGCGATATCTACGGCGACAAGTCGTTGCCGACCGAAGTGTACGACTCAAAGCTCGACAAATGGCTGGTCCACCAAACGATGCCGGCAGTGAATGTGTGCTCGTCGAAAATGGCGCTTTGCGACTCGAGGCTATATTTAGAAACCCTCTCGCCGCTCGGGTTAATGATGTATCGGCTCGACACGGGGCATTGGGAACATATACCCGCGAAATTCCCTCGGTCTTTATTGGACGGGTATCTCATAGCCGGGACGCAAAAGCGGCTTTTTCTGGTGGGACGAATCGGGGTTTATAGTACGCTTCAGAGCATGAGGATATGGGAGCTCGATCATAGCAAGTTTGTTTGGGTCGAGGTGAGTAGGATGCCGCCAAGGTATTTTCGGGCGCTTTTGAGGCTGTCGGCGGAGAGATTCGAGTGCTTCGGGCAGGATAACTTGATTTGTTTCACGTCTTGGAACCAAGGGAAAGGGCTTCTTTATGATGTGGATAAAAAGGTGTGGTCTTGGATAGTTGGGTGTGCACTTCAATCGTACAGTAGCCAGGTGTGTTTCTATGAGCCGAGGTTTGATGCTGTGGTGTATTGAGCCGAGTTGAACTTACTGGTTCGTGATGTTGACGTGTGGAGAATTTAGGTTAATTACAAAATATACCTCTGAGTTTAGTTTAATTACAACATCAACAACAACAAAAAAACCATTCATCTTTCAGGATTTTTATATTTTGAAAGATAATTGGGCTTTTTTGTAATTAGCCTAAACCTTAGGGGTAGGTTTGGTAATTTATGCTGACTATTATGCACCTACAAGCAGTCTCTTCAACTTGGGGAACCAATTTTCCGGTGCAGTTAATGTACACAGTTGGAGCTCCTAAGAACATGTCAACCTGAGCTTTCATGAATGTAGACAATTGATTTTCCTGATATAGACATGACGAGCAATTAAACTGCTGTTGTTGATATGCTGTTATTTGTGTTGCTTAATTTTCTCTATGCATATCCAGATATCCTTGATGTCATCTGCTATACCTGCTACGGATTTTACTACTATTAATCGGGAGAGTAGAATCTTTACTCCTTTTGCAGTTACCTTTCTTTGTAGTAATTGAGTATGATCAAAAGAATTTTATATCAGAGTGTGAGCTACTTGTTTCCATACTAAATGATCAAGAGGAGCCAATTATTATTATTATTATTATTCATGTCATTTCGTTTTGTTTTTATGGCGGGAAGTCCGTAACCTAATGCTGGCCCGATTTTCTTTTTGCCACACGGCCAATCCACTGATTTTTTCGTTGGTCAAGTGGGTTCGGGTCTGATCCGTCCCGTTTTGCTAGCTCTACTTGAGGCTTTAGTATGCTAATAATCTTGCTGGTTAGATAAATCGCATTAGTTAAGTATATGCAACAAACAATCTAGTAGGTACCAATGACCCGATTAGAATTAGTTCTTGATCAAGAAACTCTCGCTCAATAGTGACCTATTCGATATCATAAAAGAAGGCAGAGGGATAATATCGTCATGAGAAAATTCCCCCTTTTAGCCATTTTTTCATTTTAAAACTGAATAGTAGCAACAAGAGAGAATTTCTTGCAATGTTGTTACTTTCAGCTGTCAAAGTTCACAGTTTTTTAACACAAAGAAGTCTTATTACTAAAGTATAATCTCAGCTCCTCAAAAGCTCTGCCTCCGTACACATGGAGGACAACTATGCGAGTTCATCCCCAAAATACATGCTATTATTTACTTTTATTTTAAAGACATGGCATTGGTAATCGGACCGTTGCTTTTTATCCACGTGTCTCTCCCTCTTTTGTAGAGCTTCACATGCAAGTAGGTTTTTTGGGTCAATCGTTTCTTTTGATTTTTATACCGCCAGATCGAACATGTCGTTGCATCAAATTTAATACTCTCTCAATTATATGTTATAATTGACCATTCTACGTAGATTAAAAAAGAATGTTGGTGTTATAATTATAAATATCAAATAATTGTAATATTTTTTTATGTAAAATAATTAAAAATGTAAATTAATAAAAGTAGGGATAAAAGTAGTAGAGTGACCTAAAATTTTTAATTGAGAAAGTAAAAAGTAATAATGATTATCTATTTAAAATGTAAATGCATCATATAGAACGAGTCAATTTTTTTTTTGAATTTACGATAAATAGAACGGAACGGAGAGAGTACAATTTACATGACTATCCTAATATGTAGATTATTGTATCAAATCTTGTATATTTTATTTGACTACTTTGATTTATAGACGATTATATCAAGTTCGAGATTTTAACATTAAGAAACATGTTTAATTAAATAAGAAACAAGAAAATATAAAAGAATGAGGCCCATGTAACCGACTATTGCACATATTGCACGCCACACACTAATCTCAAGAGGGCACACGTCCTAATTACCTACTTACACCAAAACCAACAGCTATTTTTTTAACTGTTAAAAAAAAGAAGAAAATGAGTAATTCATTCTATGCATAAAATATACACCAACCCACATTTTAGAGGTTCTTTATTTGATGTTCATGTTTTCATCATTGTTCTGAAAATCGGACCAGACTAGCTGTTCAATCGGGAACCGATCATCATATCGGTCCGGTTTTCATGTGCAAATCGGCAGAGTCAAAAATCGGTCAAACTGGTTATGAATCGATTGAACCGGTGAACCTATGACAGGTTCAACCGTTTTTTTTTGTTTTTTTTTTTTTTTTTGATTACTAATTTTTATATTAAATAAAAATTGACGGAGTCTTATTTTTGTTATTTGGAGTACAAATAAATACAAATTATGATGGTTAATTTTATTTTATTTTGAAATTGTTGGACTTGGAGTGATTATATTAGAATTGAACTATTTTATTTGATTTTTCTTCATTATATTTAATTCAATAACATTTTTCTATGTTGTATTGTGGTTGATGAATTCATATTTATTCATATGGACTCTTTAAATTAAATTTTAAAATATTTTATAATCATATATTTTATTAATCTAATTTATTCTATTTATTTATAACATATTTAATAATCGTGTGTATATATATATATATATATATATATATATATATATATATATATATATATATAAAACCGGTCCGACCATGGTCCGATCACGGTTGGACCTGTGAACCACTGAACCTGTAACTTTATCGGTTCGATGACCGGTCCGGTTTTCAGAACAATGGTTTTCATTGAGAATTCGTTCTTTGCCTTGTTATTATAGAAATATTTATCCTATCTATTTATTTATTTTAGACCAACTATTTGATTTCAATCTTCCTTCAATAATATAACTACAATTATGTTTTAAAAAAAGTTCTAAAACAAATATTCATAAGGGTTGTGGTGCGTTTTTGGTTCAAACCGTTGGCGCTTTGTTTAGTTTAAATAATGTGACGCGATGAAGTTTTGTATTAGGAAAAATAGAATCATTTTGTAGTTTTACTTTGAACGTCCCACGCCTGCTATAAAATGCAACATGGACAGGCATTTTGTGTGTTTGTTGTATCAGAGATTCAGAAATAAAAAGTTTAGATCTTTAGTTCCATAACTCTAAATTTACAATGTTTTAACATGGTACTAAAGCAAAAATCGAGAAATTTGTGCTGATCATTTTTCTGAGAAGGAATAATGTTTCAAAACATCGTGTTACTAAACAGCTAGTAAATCCGATGGTGTTTTACTAAGAAAGATTCAAAGTCATAAGATATCTATCCTGATGCAATAATGATTCGTTGGAACTTTAAAGCAATTTGCGTACACACATGCATTAATTTAATTCATGTGGAGTATTGTTGGAAATTTGGTTTAAGTGTTTTGATGTTGATCTAATTTTGATCAAATATGTAATTGAGATCTATTTTTTGTAAAATAGAAATTTCTCAAAACAAACTTGTTGTAAATGAGAAATTAATTTTGTAACGTTAAATATTTTATTATATTGAACTTAATTGAGAACTGTTCTGGTTTGCAATAAATAAATCTCTATACTTGTAAAACATAACTAATGAATATATATCTGTACAGATATAAATAAATAGAAGCATAATATCACTACACTTATTCACGCAATATAGGATATATTGACAGATGACGGTCTCTGTTAATGTACATAGCCCTATGCAAATTTTGGTGTTTATTCAAGCAGTGTAAATAGGATATATTTAACCAGAGCGATTATGTCTGCGATCAATTCATTTTTCATACAAAGTTCAACATACAAAGCATATTCGTCGTTGGAAAATCGTTTTATCTTATGGACGATTGCTATCAATCGTGTGCATCGTAGTTGAACAATATTGTGTTAGGATTAGAAGTAATATGATGAAAAGAGAAGCAATAAAAACGACACAAGAAATTGTTTACCCAGTTCGTTAGAGAGAGATTCTGACTACGTCTGGGGACGCTGCCAAGCCAAGAGTTTGTACTATAATAATTTTGAGATAGGGTTACAATTACACAGCCAGATTTTATAACAAGAAAATCCTAGTTATAATTTTACGCGAACTCCCTAAAATACCCCCAAAAAATTCGGTCGTCGTGGACGAGGGCTTGGATGTACAGTATTTCAGGCTCAACAACCCACCATATTGATCTTAAGAGAGAGTGTCCAACTGGATTTCAAACTTTTCATTTATTTTTTTCCTCCCATATTCTTTTGAAAATTTTATCTAATTCCTAACCGTTTCATTGAATTGCAAAATATTACTCCATCCGTCCCAAAATAATAGTATTGCCGTTGATTTCACACAAATTAAGAAATTAGTAGTTTATATAGTTAAGTCATTAACTTAAATATTAATTTTCAATTATACTCTTCTTGGATTTATTAATGTCAGTTAATACTTAAAAAAGTTGGAATTGGTATATTTGTCACTGGAATATCAAGATTTTGCATTATAATCATCAATTTTTCAATTTTCCATGAAGAAAAATAGTATGTCAAAAATGAAATAGATGATTACATTCGTGGAAAGATGAATATTAGAATTAAAGTTGCCTTCTCTCCGGTTACAAGGCAAAAGCTGAGTTGGCCCAAACCCTACAACAGTTGTGTGAGAATTAACAACCAAAACCTCGCATGAATATACTAAATCAATTGTTAAATAAACCACACGATTCCAATCTAAAAACTGAAAAAAGTAAATAAGAGCAGTGCCTTAATATTTAAGAGATCAGGTTCATATAGGTATCCAAAGGGATGATTGTCCCTTGATCAAAAGATAATTCAAGCTCATAAACGAATCTCTGACTCGGTCTTTTTGTTCATGGATTTTTTAGTATAATAAAGATGTTACAGCTCATAGTTGAAGAATGCATACTTTTGTCTGTAGATAAATTATGTCAAATATTCACTTCCAAGAAATTTTTTGCTTGGAAAAAACTCACTTGCATTTGTAGAGTTCACAAACAACATTTGATTTTTAATTTAAGTAAATGGACTACTTTATTAGGCGTGACATTGGTTTTATTTCAATTTGTAAATTGTACAGTATTTAATTAACAGGCAATAACACACACCCTTGATCATCCGAGAATATATAAAACGCCTCGTGATTAACATTTACATGTAAGCAGACAATGAAATTCACATTCATTATTCAAACATGCATCTCTATCCTATTATTTCTTTTTAGTACATATCCAAAAAAAAAAAAAAAAAAAAACATTAATTATGCAATTATTTTAATCTTTTGAGTTCTCCTAAGTCCTGTTTGTAGCCTGCAGAAATCAGATTAAAAAAATCGAAAAAGAACTAACTAGTTGTCGGAAACCTATCTTTGACTACGGTTTGAAATCTATAAAAAGCCCACATTGCATTTTCTAGGATTCCCTATTCATTTTTGTAGAAATATAGAAAAAAAAAATCATAAAGAGGGAATTTAAAGACATTTTCAAGAAAATCTATGAAATGGAGTTTAAAAGTTTACTACTAAATGTTCTAATCATTTTGCTTGCTTTTGAGTGCTCTAGTGCAAAGTGTTGTGAAGGTATATACTTGAAAATTACTTATATGAAACCATATTCTATCAAACTCAAGTTACATTTTTTGAAAAACTTTTATTGTTTTATTTCTTAAACAGGAAATGTTGAAACAAAGCTTAGAAGCAGCAAAACAGGAAATGGCGTGTTTCTTCAAAATGTAAGCCTCTAATTTATATACAACTTTTTTTTTGGTTCATTTTTCTTGATTATGGTAATAATTGTTTAAGTAAATATGAAACAGGATGCTAAATTTCTAGTGGGAAGAAAAATGTTGCAAGTGGTTGATGATAAAACATCTCACATGTCAGGTACAAGCAGATTTTTATCTTTTATATATATAAACAAATTGATCTTTAATTAGCAATTAAGGCATGAATTTATCGAATCAATACATTTTGTAAACTATTTTCGTATAGGAAAAAATAAACCAGCTGATGTTCAGAACTCTTTAGATCCACAAGCTACCCTTACAAGCTCTGCCAACAAAAACGTCGTCGCTAAAAACGACGAATCGAAGGCGTTTCACGAGGCGGCTGATGAGGTGGCAAACCTGATGCAGAGGGACTACAGAGGGGCGGCCCGACGAAGGTCACCAATCCACAATCACCAGCCAAATAATTAAGGATACATATTTATATGACTTTATATGTAGTCCATTAACATAGGTTTCTTGGCTTCACAATTTTGTCCCACGAATGAAGCTTATTTTAGAGTTTACAATTATAGTAGTTTTTTTTTTTTTCTTTATGTAGAAACT
>BMAC01000657.1:324324-352828 GCA_014905375.1 Phtheirospermum japonicum | reverse complement strand
AAGTTGAAACACCAGCTGTTTTGATATTTTTGGGAATACAAACAGAGGAAGCATTGAAACAAAGGGTGGCTATGGCCCTATATAGAGTTTGGAGTGAGATGATAGCCATCCCAGAAGTAGTGTTGGTCCGGGTGCCGACAAGCCAATGCCCCGAGCTCCGGGATGCAGCCTGAGGTCCCATTCAACCACGTTACGCAGCACGCCGGTGGTCGAGTCTTTTAGGCCTATAATTAAAACAACACAATGGCAATGTCAATTTAATTTATCAAACACGTTTTCAGCAAGTTTACAAGTAGAGCTGTCAAAATGAAACTAGACCTACCTGGTCGAAAATAGGGTAGGTTTGAGCTTATATTTTTATAGGTTTGGAAAACATTGGTTAAGATCGGCTCAAGTTTTGGCCTGGTCCAAATGAAATTGCACAACAAAATGAATAAATTGGTCAAAACTGGATTGAGTTTTTCTTTTCTTTTTTTTTTTTTTTTAAGCCCAAGAGAAAGCAATCAATTTTGCTTATGATTTACGAGTGGTACAAATTATTACATACTCACAATATCTGTATATGTAAACACATACTCGTAAAGATATCAAAATTGTGATGAATATTTAGTATGGTAGTGATTAATATTTAATAAAATGATAATCTTTTATCAGAAAACTAATATAAAAAGTAGGAGTGAGCAAAAAACTGACCAAATCGAATCGAGATTTCACTTCGATTCAGTTTTATGTAAATTCGGTTCGATTTTCGGTTTAAGAATCCCCAAAACCTGTTATTTTCGTTCGGTTACAAATAAATTTCGGTTCGGCACCATTTTAACCAAAATATAATTAAAATCTTAAAAAAAAGATTATATTACTATTGTTATTTTTATTAATCTGGTTCGCTTATTTTGGTTTTAATCATATTTTTAGTTTTGTTTGCAATTTTATAAATATTTCGGTTTTCACTTTTTTATGTTCGATTAACTCGGTTTGAATATTATGTATATTTTGGTTTCGTTTTTTTTTGGTTCAATTTGGTTATTTCGGTTTTAAACCTAATATCGGTTCGGTTCGATTCGATTCGAAATTTTATTTAAATTTCAATTTTTTCGGTTTGATTTTCGACCGAATCGATCGAATGCTCACTTCTAATAAAAAGTAATGAATATTATATGACCACATTTTAAGTTTTTTGGATTTGTTTTGGAAAACATAGGGTTTAATTGAGCAAATAGTGATGAACAATTATGAGAAAACTGTTGGATTTTTTTTAGAAATGTTATAAACATTAAATAATTAATAATTTTATAAATATTTCGGTTTTCACTTTTTTCTGTTCGGTTAATTCGGTTTGAATATTATTTATATTCCGGTTTTGATTTTTTTAGTTCGGTTTGGTTATTTCGGTTTTAAGCCTAATATCGGTTCGGTTCGATTCAAAATTTTATTTAAATTTTGATTTTTTAGGTTTGATTTTCGACCGAACGACCGAATGCTCGCCTATAACAAAAATTAATGAATATTATATGACCACATTTTAAGTTTCTTGGATTTTTTTTGGAAAACGTAGGTTTAATTGAGCAAATAATGATGAACAATTATGAAAACTGTTGATTTTTTTTAGAAATGTTATAAACATTTAATATAATAATAATTAACAATTAGTGGTAATATATCACCCCTATATATTAATGCAAAATTCTCCTAACTTATGTGTCTGCTTCGTATGCTTCATTTGGAAAATAAAAAATTCTGGTGCTTCGTTTGCTTATGTGTCATCCGAACCTAATATTGCATAATTAAATACTTTTCTTTTTATATATCTTACCTAATTTAATTCTTTTTATTATACTTTTCCTTATTTAATTCTTTTCTTTGATTCTCCTAATATAAAAATATAAATAAGTCATGTATAATTAGTAGGTAAGATCTAAATTAGTTATTTTAATTAAAAGACAAACTACATATGAAATAATTTTAAATAAAAAAAACTTTATTATGAACATAATTAAATATGTTTTATTGTTAATAGAATTTAAAACAATTTTATTTTTGGTGTTTCAAATATTCTATATAGGTAAACTATGAGTTATTTAAAATTCTCTAAGTATGTAACTAAATATTAGTAATGTATTCAATCTAAATATAAATATATTATATTCTAATAATTAACAAACATTGATTAGACGCCAGTACAATGTGACACGGGTTGAGATTATGACATCTTTTTAATATTTCAAAGTATATACTAATAATTATTAACGAATTTAGTCTAAGCATTAATATATAAAATAATTTAATAATAATAATAATTAATAAAAATATATAATAGACACGGGTGTAGAATGTGACACTTTTGAATTTTTGTAAGTATCTAATTAAAATTATTAATGAATTTAACTTAAACATCAAATACAAAATTATTTAATATTTATAGTAATTAATAAATATATTAGACATGTATATGGCACAGGTTGAAAATATATTATTTTAATTTTTTATTTTGAATTTAAAATTTTATAATTATGACAAATATTTTTTATATTTATTTTTTATAAGTCACGAGTAATACATGGGTGTTAAACAAGTATATATTAATGGAAAACTTTCATAATCTATGTATCTAATTCGTATTTTTCTCTTAGATAATAAAAAGAATTAGTGCTTCAGTTGCGTATGTGTCATCCGAGTCAAATATATACATAACTTAATATTTTCTTTTTATTGTTTCTTGCCTAATTTAATATTTTATTTTATTATATTTAGTCTAACTTAATAATTTTATTTTATTATAGTTTCTCTAATTTAATAATTTTTTTATACTTCTACTATAAAAATATCAATGAGTCATATATAATTAGTAGAAAATATCTAAATTAATTATTATAATTAAAAGATAAATTACATATGAAATAATTATAATTACAAAAAAAAAAATTTATTTAAGAAAATAATTAAATAAAATTTATTTATAATAAAACTTGAAATGATTTACTTTTGAAA
Organism: Phtheirospermum japonicum; assembly: GCA_014905375.1. Taxonomy (NCBI): domain Eukaryota; kingdom Viridiplantae; phylum Streptophyta; class Magnoliopsida; order Lamiales; family Orobanchaceae; genus Phtheirospermum; species Phtheirospermum japonicum. The sequence goes on along the minus strand of BMAC01000657.1, from coordinate 349,840 downwards.
TTTTAAATATTCTATATAGGCAAATTATGATATATTTGCAATAATTGGAGTTTGTAACTAAATATTAGTAGTGAACTCAATCTAACTATAAATTTAAAATTATATAATAATAGTTAATTAATATTTATTAGACAATGTCATAATGCGAGAATGCTTGATAGTATGACACCTTTTGAATTTTTTGAAGTATGTACCTATAATTATTAACAAAATTAATCTAAACATAAAAATATATAATGAGTTAATAATAATTAATTAATAGATTACAAACGAATAGATAATGTGATATCTTTTGTATTATAAGTATGTAAATATAATTATTAACGAATTTAATATAAATATTAAAATATAATATTAATTAATAATTATAATAATTAATTAATTAAACAGGACATGGGAACACATTCTTTCAGTTTTTAACTTTGAATTTAAAATTTTATTATTTTTAAAAATATTTTACATATTTAATTTTTTATAAATCCCGTGTAAATACAAGGTGTTAAACTAGTATATAAATATATATATATATATATATATATATATATATATATATATCAAAAAGAAGGTTGAGAACTAGTACAATGTAATATTGTATGGGTAGAGGTGTCAAAATGAAGGATTGGGCCATCTTGACCCGGCCTGATTTCTACCATTGGTTCGATGGGCTGATCAGGCGTTGGTGCCCGGCCCGTCATTTTGCCTCATAAGCAAAATTGATTTTCATGAGTTTGAGTAGAAAGATGCGTGGTTTTTTAAAGTTTTTAGTATTATCATTGACCATATGACTAAAATCAGTAGTTTCTCGAAATAACGGATTTTATAAATGTGAAAAGTATTTTTTATCTCACAAATTCCATTCAATTTGATATTTTATTTTTTTTATTTTTTTTACACTTTGCCTTTTGAATTGTACGTTATTAATATTGTATCTTCTTGATATAATTTTCGGTAGATTTTTTTGCACAATTGAAAGACAAAATTGTCCTTCCATAAATACTATTCTAGTATACCATGAAGGAGAGTTATATGGAAGGAAGATTTTGCCATTCAATTGTACCAAAAAATTCACTGGTAATAATTTCCAACAATATTTCTTGCCAAAAAATAACTCAAGAAAGTAATAAAGTGTAAGAAACGCGCACAGTTTAAGAGGTAAGTGTGGGGAAAAAAAAGAGGTACAATATCAAATTGAGTGAAACTTGGAGGCAAATAAAATTCTCTTTATAAATTTTGGTTTCTTGGTCTATTGAAGGACTAAATTGAAACTAGAGTGAGATATAAATAAGGGTGGTAGTAGTAATGAACCCACAAACTCAACTTTATGGTGGAGTCACTGTGTTACATTAAAAATAAAAAAAATCAGAATTTTTTAAAATTTTCACCTACAATTATAAACCTCAAAAAAAAATTATGGACCCCACTAACTTTATATTAAAATATTTGAAAATCTTATAAAAGTTGGGTCCGTAAACACCAAGTCAGTATTTACCCAGTTTGCTGGGTTTAAACCTATAATTAAAACCGACCATTGCATGCGAGTTTGAACATGTATGACTAATAATTAGGGAATAGATGAGAAAAACATACCGTACTTAGATGGATTGATTGCTGCATCATAGCCAAGCCAGTGAGCATGACCTAGAATAAAAGCTGAGCCTGGAAGGGTAGATGTCAAATTCTGAAGCATGGGGGCAAGATGGTCATTGAATATGAGCGCAAGCTCGTTAATCTCCTCAACGCACTGTCCATCGTGTTTGAATTGCCTCGTGGTGGAGGGGATACACCCAATGGGCCCGATTTCGAACATTACCACTTTTCGGGCTCCCAAATTGTACAGTCTCTGCATTATGTATTCATATATGCAAAAAGTACAACCACATGTACACATGATGATTTTTTCCCAAAACAAAAATAATATATACAAGTGAAATTACCTGAAATTGTTGGGAAAGTTTATGAATGAGAAGTTGAGCATAGGATTGCGGGGTGTAACGTTTGCTGGTGTCATAATGTTGTGAGTCAATATAATTGTTGATGTAGTCATTGCTGCCAACTGATATCACAAATATTGATTTTGCCAAATAATTTGATAGCTCATCGGAGTTTCCATAGTGCCTTGCCAATTCTCCTTTCACTGTTTTCTCAAACATCCCAATTTGCTCATCAAAATTCAGGCATTTTCCCTAATTGAGAATAATATATATTAATTTGCGTTTTTCTTTAATTTTACATATGTTCTTCTTATTTTATTTTCTTTTTTTAAAACAAAAGACAAAAACATACCAAGATGGTTCCAGTCTCAGGAAGAATACCGCATGATCCAGATGCAAAATTGAGGCCTCTGAGTTGGGCTCCAGGACTCAGTACCCTTCTTACACTTAGATATGGTGGAGGATATGGCAATCCGAGAAACTCAGCTGCATGCCAATAATTAATCAATTAATTAATTAATTATACAGCTAGTAGTACTTATAAGATGAAAAGCAAATCAAAGCACCTATGAAATCCACAACGGTTCTTCCATTAGTAAATCTTCCGGTGGGGCCCCTCTCGAAATCGATGCCGTAGGGTGAGAAATCTGCCTTTGCCAGCGTTGGTAACAAATTATTATTCCCGCTATCAAATATGGAATCGCCAAACACATACAGTGCTGGTGGTGCATGATTTGAATTGTTTCCTATACATACTCGGACAAGCATATTCACCACCACAGTCACAGATATTATTGGAACTACCACTTTTTTCATTTTTCTTTTTTTTTTAAGGAAATTAAATTGAAAAAAGGGCAATGGCGAGCTTAGCTAGGATGAAGGAATTGTGTAGCAGAAAGTTGAGGATATATATATATGTGCACGTAACAGAAATTCCAGAGATTGACCACGAAAGGCCTGTTTTTCTGTTGTCTGGTGTGTGAGTTGAAGGGGATGGTGACGATATAATTGCACGTACATCATGTTGTGCGTGCTGACCTTTTGTAATAAATAAGGTTTTCGGGGTGTATAATTCCATTCCAGGTTGTTACGCCTCCACTTCTTCCCATAACATCTCTTTTAAATCACACCAGCTGGGCTGGAGTATTACAAAATAAAATATACCCCCAAATTAAAAGTTTGGTCTAATTATGAAAAATAATAATCATCATTTTCAAGTTTGATTATTTTATACATGTTGCTTTCTTGGGTGCGCTTTTTATAGATATAAGTAAGTGTTTATGATTTTTAAAGATAAGTAGTGGACTTTTTTTTCTTAATTAGATTGAATCTTGTGGATACTTTTTTTATTATCCCAAACGTATTTATTTATATTTTTTTTTTTGGAAAAAGCAAAATTTCATTAGTATTATTGTAAAACACCAACACTGTAGCATCTAAACAGTATATCTTCTCAACGAACATCAAATATCAATAATTAAGGGATAAAAACATCATTCATTAAGGGATAAAATATCCTTCTCCTGTGGAAGCAAGAGAGTTTTTCTTAGGGATCAAAAGTATTTGTTGATATGTAACAAAATCGCAATTTTAAATTGAAAATCTTGAAAGTGGATATTGCCTTTTTTTTTTTTTTTTGGTTGGTTGGTTTTTTCTCAAGTAATTGGCGTCAACGGTAATGATTGAGAAGTTGAAGTAATGGTGTGTGCTTTTTTGTCAATCACCCAAGATGGGAGATCCATAAATCATGTGATAAATCAAATTCCGGTATAGATTTTCAGTAAAATAATAATTTCAAACTATATGTTTGTTACAACAACTATATTCAAGAAATCAAGCAAAAGGAATGAAACGGATTTAGGGAAAAATTATTTTCATTTATCGCTTAATCGGCATCGATTCTTCTATAGAACCAGATAGGACTCTATTATGGAGCCCTATAAATGACATGGCTCTTTAATTATTATTTTTTTTGTTTGTTTTTTTTTTCTTTTTTTATAAATGCACGGTGGGATGAATGACACGTGTTATACAACGTTCCGTAATGGAGCAATTCATTGTAATTTGTAAGAGGCCATGCGAATTAGTGCATAAAAACTATACGAGGCTTGATTGATGCAGCATTGAATGAAACACAGCTAAATAAAATATTCGCCTGATTATGGATGCGTGAAGATCTTTAAATCAGATCTTTAAAATGCAATTACGTGCGTCTTAATCAATCTTGGAACTGAGATATTTTACTCTCTTTCCTTTTTTTTAATACATTATATTTGACTAGAAACGAGTTTTCAGATTATCAAAACAAAGTTCATAATCATTCATCATTAAGCCTCAAAATACTACTAATTCATAATCAATTATGTCATATTATCATTCAAGTGGAGTATGATTCTTTTCGGCGGTAAAAGTTGGAGAAGAAAAAAAATGCGTACACATTCGTTTTTCTTAGTCAATTTTCATATTATCGATATTCATGTAAAGAATAAATGTAGCACAAAGACTGTTGGCATGCCGTTTAAAGGAACCCTAAGTTTCATGCAGTGGGAGAACAATTTTTGAATTTCTCTTCATCTACTCTATTCTATTTGGTTTCTAAAAAATGTCAAACAATTTTATGAAACTTTTTGTATTGACCATTGATCAATGTACATATTTATATGTTATTTTTATATATTTTTGTGTATTATCTTGTGTAATTTAGTCGGGTTTTAATCGTATTTTGTCTCATTTTTCTTATTTTACGTATTCGTGCATGAGAAGTTGCATAATATAAATTATTGAAATTTTAATACACGAAAAAAAATGAAAAAAATGAAAAAAAAAAACACTTTTTTTGAGATTTTTTAATATAAAATAATAATTAATAAATTAATCTCGACATCGTTATTAATAGTTGTGTTTGAGTTTTTTTTTTTTCAATTCAATTCTCTCTCACACACACACACAGACACACACACAGACACACACACACGTCTCATTCTTCATGATTACACAAACCACCACGAATCAACTCTCTCACACAGACGGGGTGGGGGATGCGCGAGCGGCGCAAGAAGGTAACTCTCCACCAAGTTTGGGATCATTGCGAGCCCATTTGTGTAGTGGGGCGTTAAGGTGACGATGGGTTGTCATCTTGTGCGTGAGAAGGAACATGAAGTTGTGGCAGAGGATCTTAGCGAATCTATTTGTTTTTATTTCTTTTTATGTGAATTTTTCATTTCATATTTAAGTCATAAAACTCCTAGGACACGCATCACTTGGTATGAACTGGCTTCTTGTTGATCTTTGGTTTGTACACACAAGATGAGGATATGAATTTCTCTTTATTTTGGAAGATATGGTGATGTTGGATTTTGCGTGTGGTGTTATACACGAGTCAGATGATTTGGAAGGTGGTATCTTGTCAGGATCTAGGACTTTATAAGCTTTGGTAATGTGGGTTCAATGCTTGCTATCTTTTCTTAATTTATTTGGGATTTCCTTACTTGTGGGATTTTAAACCTAGATATTATTTCATATTTTAAATTTTCCTTTTAAGAATCATCTAGGGTTAACCTTTTGGACTCTTGGAATTCATAGGATTTGTTTATATATTTACGTATGCAGTCGTTATGCATCACAAGCACACACTCCTTTTTAAATATCCTCTCACTGATTTAGCTCTCTTCTCTCCCTTAATTTTTGCTTGAGTGTGACGCTTGACTTGATAGCTACTTGCAATCTTGGAGAAGATCATTTCAAGTGTCAAGTCATTTTTTGCTAGCCCAAGCAACGACTCGTCTTCCTCACCCTCTTCGGACGACTTTGCTCCAAGTAATTCCGCCACTCCTGGAGTCATTTCCATGACTAATAGCTCTCTGCAACTTCAATCAACTCCTCCATGGATGATACTGACATCGATGCCGTTTTTCGATGTGTTGGATAATGTGATGGAATCTAGGGCTGCATGTGCACCCAAATCGCCATACCCTGTTGATCCAGCCACTTCATCGCCACCGACTGGATTGACACTAACACCTGCTCCCTCCACTGAACATAATTCACCACACCATCCAAGTCTCTGGCCTCCTCGCCACCGTTTCCTTCTCTGGTCAACACTCCATCGCATGACTCGAACACTGCCATGGTTCTAATTGCTGAGTCAACTGGACCACTTTCCGCTCTAATCCCAGGAGATCTAGGGAATGATACTGACATTGAGAACTCGCCAAACTTCGATCTCATCTGTTATTCGCTCAAGATAGACTAGACGCCATCATTACACAAATCCAATTGCCTCTGTGGTTATGGGCCTGAGGTTTTTGAGTCTCTAGACTCTGTTTTAGACGTGTCTAAGAAAGGAGGTTCAAGATCCAAGAAGCAGAAGACCTAGAAGAAGAAAAAGAAGAAAACTTCAAAGAAATATACTGAGGCTTCGAATAAGGGCTTGATGCAGTCGCGGATGTGATGGCTGATGTTGTCAGCATCCTTATCAACACTGACTTATAAACTACAGTTGGTGGGTATGAGTCCCATGTACCTATGAAGTGCTCTGATTCTGATTCGGAGGCCTCGCAACTTTTCGTGGTCAGGCGTACTCATTCCTCCTTCGCTATGCTATCTGATTCTCTTAACGATGACCTTGAACTAGTCGATCATGTTGTTCTATGTCTCTGAAAGGGGAAAGGCATTGGCGTTAGCGCTTCGCATCCTCTGGCTAAGGAAATGCCTGGGATCTCAAGTGATGAGAACCTTTAGGCTAGGGATAATTCGAGCTCGCGTACGCCTACTGATGAGTTCATAGACAAATACGTTGGGGGTCTAGTCAACCCTATTTTTTAGGATGCGTTCGAGGATACTGCCACGAATGTGGTCCCTAATGTTGGTGAGAATGTGATCAAGTCTGCAACTGCATTTGGTGTAGACTATGATTTGGGTAGTGCTTTTATTAACACTTTCGATACTACAGTTGCTCATGAAAGGAATAAGATGTTTGCTGGACGATCTATGATCAAAGAGAAGCGCCGACATGTGTCGATGTTTTGGACTCAAAATTTTGACAAGTTCTTTGAGACCCGGTAAATTACGCACACCACTGATGATGTTTTACCATTCGAGCAGGTTGTGGTGTATGAGTTCTACTCAAATCTCAGTGCCAGAATCTGTGATCCTACCTTTCCGAGATATGGGTGTGTGTATATGCGTGGGGGAATCTTCAGTTTTACACCGGTTGTAATCAATGGGTTATTTGAGACTCCGAATGTGGATGAAGAACTTGAGGAAGCTGATTTCACTCAAATGATCAAGTTCTTGACGAGTGACCTTACCGCCGAGTGGTCGACCCAATTTCCATCTTCCTGATTTACTTCCTTTTATGGGTTTTTGCACAAAGTGTGACGTAGCAACTGTACGTCTACAAACAACAACTCCAAAGTTGTTGAGCTTCATGCTCGTATCCTTTACTGACTAGGAACTCGGAAACCATTCAATTTTGGTGCTCATGCCCTCGATGCCATCACATTATTTGCAACATCCTCTTAGAGAAAGTGGGCATTGTCGTTTTCCTGTCTGATATTTATAGTGCTTGTGTCTCAAGTTCTGGCTCCCCGAGTTTCCCCCACTCGAACATCTGGATGTGGAATATGTCACCCCACCACTCTTAAATGCTAAAAATTGGTTGATTGATATCCCGGTGGTCAACTCCGATTATGAGGATAGCTCTTTTGATCAAGATGACCCAACTGCTTCTACTCCTGCTCACCCTACTCTTGATTTTACTCATATTTCTGATGTCATCCTGAATGTTACTCCAGATGCTTTCGTAGATGCCGACCGCATCTCTGCTGACATTTGTGAACCTGCGGAGTCTGCCCATAGTTTGTTGATTTCAGTGCCTCGTTCGATTTTACTGGATCAACTACACTATGCTCTTATCTTACTACTCTCCGTTACCAACTTCTCGGACTGCTTTCCGAGCAGACATGAAAGCTCTATCAATAGAAGATTGTTCTTTCTGGCTAAAAGATGGGAGATATAGGTCAAGATTCTGGTTTGGCTACTCATGAGACTGTGCCTCGTTAAGGGGTAGCTTCACATTCAGGGGGAGTTGGTCGATCTGCGGATGCTGCTGCCGATGTCGTTGCGGATACCACTGCAAATCTCGCGTCGCATTCGGGGGTAGCTGATCTATCTTCAGGCTTTGCTTTGCCTACTGGCCTTCGCAATGAAGATGATGATGGAATGGAGTTAGACTTTAAAGTTGCTGATGTGATGAAAGCAATCTTACTTCTGAGGTTGACGATCTCTTTCCATAAGAGATGTTTTATGTTTCTTTTGATAATCTATGTTTGATGTTTATTATTTTGATTATCATGTTATCTATTTTGTTGTGGAATGACTATGACCTTTTGCCTAATTTATTAAGGCTTGTTTTCGTTTGCTTTTGCAAATGTTGTACCGAATGTCGTAGCATTCTTTTTAACCGTCTTATAAGAAAAGTTTCAAACTTGATATTTTCTCATCATGCTTTTTTTTTTTGCCAAGAAAGACAAAAAGTGAGAGATTGTTATAATTTATTATGTCTTATTTAATATTTTGACTTTCTTGGCAAAGTTTAATTGTATAGAAAAGATTGGATATTTATCATATTTGATAATTATCATGTATACTCCCTCCGTTTCTTAATAAGTGTCGTTTTAGAGTTTTTGTTCAAAATTAAGGAATATAATATTTGACCAACATATCCTCAATCAATTAATAATATTCTCATTTAATTACTTCCATTCTTTCCCTTTAGTTATTCTATTACCATAAACTTGTTTATATTTTTTAAAATAAGTGGGGATAAACTGGAATAAATTGGTAAAAAAAACTAAAACGACACTTAATTTGTAATAAAATGGAGTCTCTAAAACGACACTTGTTTTAAAATGGAGGGAGTATTATTTAGTTTTATATTAGGTTGTAATTATCTTTCTCTTATTTAGTTTTCGTATATTGTTATATATATTATTTAGGAGTTTAAGATTCTATCTTGTTTTCTTTATATGAATACTTACAATATATTATGTATATTTTTTTTTCCTTAAAGTAGATTTCTTTTTTAAAGCTAGTAAATATTATTAGAACTCTAGAGATTTGATCTTATTTCCTAACTAATGATATTTACTTGCTTTATTTATTTTGTGTGTATATATATATATTCCTTATTTTGTAGGTCTCTTATACAAGTAAGGTGTGCTTATATTAAGTTGAGGGATTGCTCGCAAACGATTCACACACTTAAAGAGAAAAATCGAAGCTAAGTTATTTGAGAGCTTATTTTATTCTTGTTGCAGATTTTGTCTGAGAACGGATACGACTGCGAATGCCGCCAGCATCCAACATAACATCCTGCAACAAGAATTGTTGTCTTCCATTATTTTTACTGTTCTCGTTAACATCCAATCTTGTGATTGTGAATCTTAGTTTTTGAAAAAGTTATAGTGATTTAGATTATATACTCTTAAGGAGTTTTTAATTTATCTTTACTTAGTAGATTACGACTTTTGTAATCATTGAAATGCAAGTTTTAATAGTAAAGATTTTTGCCTTGTTGGCTCGACTATAAGAATAAATTATTGTTGTAGTCAAAAAATTTATGCCTGTGTCGTTTGTTTCTACACCACACATTTTAATTTAAATAAAATTGTGAATCGAGGTCTACAATTCTTTTATAATAAGGTAAAGCGCCTTCATCTTCATTTAGGTTTTTGTCCGTGTGTTGCTTTGAATCACCATTTTAGCATTCAATCTCCATTAGTAGTTGTAAGATTGCCCAAAATTTGAGAATAAACAACAAATTGATAAGAAATGCGTAAATTAGTTCAAATTACAACATACTAATTTTCAACTAATAGATCAAATTCAAATTGAAAATGTTATTAGAGTTGTTGAAAAAGGTATTTACCTGGTGGTGTGTTCTCTATAGTAGCAGAGATGATTGTAGCAAGTACATGGTAGTGCGATATAGAGCGAGAGAGAAAATAAAGAATTTATGACTGGACGAGAGAGGGGAAATATGGTATCTTGGTGATGGCTCCCTGGTGGTGCAATGGAGAACAAGTACATACGATATTCTGGTGGTATCAAAGATTGAGGTGGAGAGATTTATCGAAGCTTCTGTGACATGAAAAACTAAAAGATGGGGGAGAGAGACAACTTGCTATAATGTCAACGTTTTTAATTGTGTTTGGATTTAGGTATAACCTGGCCTAACAGAAGGGACTCGTTAATGTGACCTGATAAAAATATAGCCCTAATATAAATAGATAGTCTTTAATTACTATAAGGAGCGATTTATTCAGTTTTATAAAATAAAAGGCTTGTTTTTTAAAATTAATTACTACCTTTATTTATAAATAGATAGTCTTTAATTACTATAAGGAGCGATTTATTCAGTTTTATAAAATAAAAGGCTTGTTTTTTAAAATTAATTACTACCTTTATTATCATTGAATCAACAATTTTATTGATTGTTCTTATTATCCATAAGTTCTATTGCATCAGGTGGCCACCCCTCAGCAATTAGGGCAATTATGTCCAAATGGGCAAAGGCAGAGTCTAGGCCGACAAAAGAATATTAAAACATTTAAAAATTGAGATTTAAAAAAAGTATTAGTTTTCCAAGGCGCGAGGGGGATACTATCGGATTAGCACCTAACGATTTTCGCAACATTGCCCAAAAGATACTGCAACCCATCATTTCCGTAAGGATTAATTACAAAAAGCACCCATGAATCAATAAATATTACAGTCCTAACCCCAAATATCCTATGCTAAAGTCATTCTTCTCTAGAGCTACACATATCAAAACTGATGGTTCGTGGCCGGTTAACTTGTCTTACTAAATCATACGCCATAAAACTCGTCCCGCACCTCTGATCGAAAACAAGAAAAAACCCGCCCACACGTTGCATCCGACATCAATTCCCAGCCGTAAAGTAAAAATCTTTTCGTACAATCGGACGTGTCACCTTTTTTCGCCACCTTCAAGCTCTTCTTGATCCTCCATCTGCGTCTCCTCCTTGTTGCTCATCTCCGCCGCCGCCTCGTTGCTATCGCTGCCCTGCCGGAAAAGAATCGCGGCCGCCGGAGGATCGGAATCATCATCTTCTCCAGCATCATCCTCGGCGTCCTTGTCTCCGGGCCCGCTGTCCATCCAGGACGGACAACGTCGCATGGTTTGTAGAAGAATATTATGCAACGGGCTCGACGCGTTGACTTTTCCCGGGTCGGAACTCGAGCACGAGCACTCGGGAACGGGGAAAGACAAAAAAGAGAGTGGTTTCGATCTTGTCAACTCCTCCGTTAGTCCGTCGGATAAGTGTTTCCTGAGATGTTTGCGTAGTGATGAGATCCAAGTGTGGTTGGCTTGGTACAAGTGGTCCCGGTTTTCTTCTAGGTGCCTTGTAACCTCTTTCCTGTTGTATAAAAATGCAAATTAGTTACATTTCGACAATGACGTAGACAGCACAAGAACATAGTAATTTTTTTTATTATCATGTTTTAAATACTGTTTGGATGGAGAGGGGGTTGGGGGCCCCTACCCAGTGCAGTTCAATTGATGTAGGAACCAAAAAAAAAAAAGTTCATTAATATACAACGTACAGCAAACTAAAGAAAATTTTAATATATTGCAAATAGACCAAGGTATCAACGTTTTAGATACCGTTTAGCTTAATTGAAAAAAACAAACAAAAAACATACCGGTCTATCCGGAATGTTTTGGAGGCCGGGGAACGATAGAGCCTATGACCCATCACCAAGCTAGCGAAATTAGGGTTCCCTCTACCATCACGATCGAAACCCGGCACAAACACATCCGCCTCAACGCATATCGTATAGTCAATCGCCTCCCAAAGCAATTTATGCGCATTGGTCCTCAGCTCCATAACCGTACTCTCCGGCTCGTTATCGCTCTCGGCCACCCAACCCCACCACCCCTCGATATTGTAAGGATATTTAGCCCTCGGCGGTGGCGGCGGGAGAGGACGGGGGCGAGGGCCAGAATTTTTCCAGCTGGCACCCGCGGGTTTGTTGTTCTTCTCCTCTTTGAGCGGAGGTGATAATAGAGCCTTGGGACGTTTGTCGACGAGGTTAGGTTCCTCGCGGCCGTACATTTTGTTGAGCTCCCAGGGCATGGTTAGGGATGTGCGGTCGACGACGTTCTCGAACATGGAGTGGAGTGGGATTAGCTTTTTCTGTCCGCCAAAGACCTCTCCGCCGGAGAGGTAGATGATCGTGTCCCATGAGTAGCCGTACGCGCGGAGGAGCATACCGATCTGGAGATAATATATTTTATGATTATTATTATTATTGATATTTATTTATTTGAGTTGGATTACTACAGTTGAATGGGTTGCATTGTCTGTAGTGACCTAATGAGCTGGATCGAAAAAATATAGGGATAAATATGAAACTAACACTGAGACCTAGCCTTGCCACAAAAAACTTTGGGTAGTTATGAAATGTACACTGGAGTTTCGACCTGATTTTAAATATATAAAATAACTCAACGAGCTTTCAAAACCACAAAAAATATTCTTGAGTTTTGGTTTAGTGTTAAAATTAAGGGGCTAACTATAATATTTTTGTAAGTGTAAACGGGGGTTTTCTGATTTTTTTTTGCTTATTAAGGCGGTAAATGTAAGATATCTCAGGGTTATTGTTGTAATTTGAAAGTGTTTTTTTTCTTTTGTAATTAACCCAAAAACTTCAGATGTCTTTCAATATTATTTCATTAAAGTTTTACAAACATCCCTTGAAGTTTGTATTTATTTAAAATTACTACCCCACACACCCCACACCCCCACCCCTAAGGGTAACCAAGTGTCAATAGGGTGTTCGTGATTTTGAAAAACAATTAGGGTATTTTGCAATTAGGCTAAACCTCAGGGTGGTTTAAGATGCTTTATGGTGATTCTTAAAAAAAAAAAAAAAAAAAAAAAAAAAAATAATAATAATAATAATAATAATAATAATAATAATAATAACTGATGACAAAAACTCAACATACTTCCTCTGGCATAAGTGGACATAATCCATTAAGACGTCGTTTAGCCGAATCCACAGAAAGGTTCCCTTTTACAATCCCACGTTTTATCATCCAAGCTCGTTTGTGTTGTATGAGTTCAGTATGTACATCCTAGAAAGAAAGGAAAAAGAAAAAGGTTTATCATAACACTATTTAAATGTCAACAACATTACCAAAATTTGCCAAATTATCTGATATTCAAAAGGTTTACTGAAAAAATACCTGAAAGAGTTCGGCACAACCATGATATGCTAAAGCATCTCTTGTCATCCCAGGATCGTAAGCTATAAATGGTCTTCCAGAAGCTCTTATTCTGTATAGGATCTTCGTGGCCAGTTCTTGTACTTCCTGTCTGAATCTTAGGGCGTTAAAAGAAACTCGGCATCTCAGCCTCTGATATTCTTCAAGATTTTGAGGAAGTTGGGCCTAAGTCAACAAGTTATCAATCAGAAACCAATTTACTAAAATAAAAGAAAGGCAAAATAATATTAGCAGTAACCTTTTGTAATACAGAAAGAATAACTAAAGCTTCAGAAGATTTTTATATCTAAGTATACCTACCTGTAAGCACCCTCCATCGGGCACAACAAGCTCAACGACCGAGTGCTTATTCAACACAGGAAGAACGTGATGAAGATAGAAATACGGAGATGCCGAGTTGGGCACTTTGAAAGAAGGGATTTCTTTTTTCCTACGTGCTCCTTTGAGATTCTTCGGAAGTGTTTTCACGGTCTTGATATCGTCTGCTAAAGCCGCAATGAATTGATCCTCGTTGTAGAGATACGCAAAACTCTTGAACTCTGTGCTGCATAAAATAAGACACATTATACAGATTTTCAAAGATTAGGTTTCGGTTAAATTATTATGCAGAATCGGAATGTTGGCATTTGAAAACGCTAAAAGCTAAAATCACTTCTTTTTTTTACGCCAAAAGCTAACAATCACTTTTTTTAAGAAAAGGGCCAACCTGATTCCCTTGCTACTCGTTGTGGATTGGATCTCAGGAATAACTAGAGTGGCATTTAGAAGCCGAGCAACCACAACGACATCACAAATCTGAAGAAACACACAAACTTTTGATCAGTTTCCCATTTTGGAAATATATATATATATATATATCAAAAAAAAAAATTCTCACCGAGTTCCTGATTTCATGGAAACCTCCTCGTATTCTTACAAAAATAAATCCGTTACTCTGCGAAGCAGGAGCTGCAAAGCATCAACCCACAGTTAAACAACAGCCATAGGATTGGCTCATACTAATTAGTTCTGATTTTTCCAATTATCAACCCACACATCGAATTATCAAGAAAGATACCAATTATTATTTAGTCAGTGTAAAAATGAATATCCAATCACGCCACAACTCACAAGAACAAATAAAGGTTACTTCTTTTAGATTTAACTCACTTTATCAGAGGACCAAAAGCTCTTTTTTTTGGGGTGGTGGTGGTGGAACAATAAAGACTATGTTATTACAATAATTACATTAGCAAACAGAATCAGATCTAACCTACATAGTTGTTTCCTCTGGGATTTGCATAGGGATGTATAGATTCAAGATCCTTCACAGGGGCCCAAAGCCTTCTGTGCAATGTTGTCTGCACAATTACAGAAATTTGTTAAATTCAAAAATCATATCCGAAAATGAAATTTGGAGCTTATATCATCAGATTATTACAAGTCGAAGTTAAATCCAAGGACAGAAAATTACGGCGATGGCTTTCCAAAAAAGAAAACGGCTAAAAAATACATTCACGCAGACACACATTAGGATTCGGAAACACAAAAAAAGAAAGAAAAGAAACAAAAATTCACATTGGAAATCTAAAAACAAACTTAAAAGCAAACCAAAAGGATCAATAATTTAAAATAAACCCAACAGATTGACCCCACTAAACACCACATTACGAAATTATTACACCGCAAGTAGCTGAATTAACAAATCCTCTTGAAAAGTAACTACTCGTGTTCCATAATTCGCCAAATCCAAAATTCATTTTCTAAACTAACTCAAAACTCAAGACCCAGATTCAAATTCTACGCAGAAAAGAAAAAAAAAAGAGATCTTTATCAAATTACACCGGCTGAGAAATCCACATTCTCGAAAATAGGCCTCCAGGAAAAGATGGTTATCGAAGATTTGTACTCGGAAACAGCAAACCCATCACTGTATCTGGCGAGCAGAAAGTGGGTGAAGAGAGAGAAAGCAGAGAGAACAAGGCCAAACAGCCCGACCCACTTCAGCTTCGATTTGAAAACCACTGCTTTTCCTTCCCCGCCACCGCCAGTTTTGGCGGGATAGACCCACTTCATGCTCGGAAAATAGAAAAATAAACGCAGTGAGTGTGTGAAAGAGAAATGGAAGTCAAAAGATGAGTATACTACTGCACGAGGATGGCGACACAGCGAGGACGTGTTGTCATTTAATTAGAGTGCTGTGTTGGATTGGAGGAAGGCGAAAAAAATCCTTCAGACACAGGTTTGTTTTAGTCGCTTTATATCCAAGAACTACGTGCACTCTCGGTGGTGGCGCGTGGTGTTAACGTCTTGATGGTCTGGGCAGGTCAAAATAGTCTACCCAATTCAGATATTTTTTTGACCTGGTTTCAAATTAGTGGTTCGTTTTACGGGAAAAAGGGAAGAAATAGAAAATCTTATATGGAAATGACTACGGTGCCGTGAATGCACCATACCTCCCAGCCCCCTGCATTTACATCCCTTGATCTTACCATTATCCTTAACCAACTTTGAATCTAATGGTTCTTATTAGGTGGGGAATGGTACCTTCACGGCACTGTAGAAGTCCCATCTTATAGTTTGAATTTTTGGTTGGCAAAATTGTAAATAATCCCTTTAATTTAGGGTGGTGGCAATTTAATACTATTACATATACTTCGCGAAAAATTTACTTTATAACTTATAATAAAATAGCAATTTAACTCTAATATCGCCAGGAAAAAAAAAGTTAGTCGGATTCTTTCAATTTTCGGCGAAAAATGTTGACTTTGATAAATTTTGACAAAGGCAATGCTGATGTCATTAAATAATAATTAAAAATTATTAAAAAATTAGAAATTATTTTAAGAATCTAACATTATATAAAATATAAGATTTAAAAATGATGGAAAATATATTATAAAGTCTGAGATTTTTTTGAATATGATGAAAGATATAATATAAAACAAGACTTGAATTCTTTTTTTAATCCATTTTTTGAGAAATATGTAAAAAGAAGGTAATTAAAATATAAAATAAAATAAAATCTAGAAAATTATATTATAAAATATTTGAAATTATATTGAATATGCAATAAAATACTTAAAATTTAAAAAGCAAAACAAAATATGGGATAGTATCTATAAAAAATCTGAGAATATTTGTATATTTGAAAATATTCTTGAATATTTAAAATAACTTCAAGTACTATAATATAATTTTCTAGATTAATCTTAAAATATTTTCTTTTCATATGTTAAATAATTTCTTCTATAAAATATTTTATAGATTTCCATAATTATGTATTTTAATATAATATTTTACATATTTAAAAAAACTAATTCTTAATTCGTTTTCCATATTTAGAATTGATTTTATACATTTTATTTACATACTTCAAATAATTACAAAATTTTATAACATACAAATTTTTTTCATTGTATTTTTAAATAATCTTTTTAATATTTAAAATAATTTTGGAGTTTAAATTATTTTCGTAGAGTTTGCTATAAATTAAAATTTTAATAGTTTTTTAGCAATTTAAAATAATCTCAAATTTTATAATATATTTTTCATATCTTTCTTTTTTATAATTACATAGTTTTTAAAATAATTTTAAAATTTTAAAATAAACTTCTGATTTTGTAATAGATTTTTTAATTTTTGTTATTATTTTTTCCACATCAATGTTGACTTGATCAAAATTGGTCCAAGTCAACATTTTCTCGCCGCAAATTGAAAAAAAAAAAACGTTGAAATTTTTTTTTCCAGCGAAATTGGGATTAAATTGCTACATTTTTTTAATATACTGGATAAATTTACCACTAAGTATATTTAGGGTTATTAAGTTGTCACCACCCCTAAGTTAGTGGGGCTATTTTATAATTTTGCACTTTTAATTTTGAAAGATTTGCTTTTATAATAGGCAAAATTGCAAAATAGCCCCTTAGGGTGGTGGCAACTTAATACAACTATATATACTTCATGACGAATTTATCCAATAACTTGTAAGAAAATATCAATTTAATCCCAATTTTGTCAAAAGAAAAAAAGAAGTTCGCCGGATTCTTTCCATATCCGGCGAAAAATATTGACTTTGATCAATTTTGAAAAATTCAATGCTAATGTGGCAAAAAAAAATATTATAAAATTAAGACTTTGTTTTAAGAATCTAACATTATATAAAATATAAGATTTAAAAATGATGGAAAATATATTATAAAATCTAAAATTTTTTTGAATTTTCTGAAAAAGTACTATGAAAATATAATCTAAAACAAGACTTTGAAAAAATATTTTTAAAATCCCTTTTTAAGAAATATGTAAAAAGAAGGTAATTAAAATATAAAATAAAATAAAATCTATAAAATTATATTATAAAATTTTTAATTTATATTAAATATACAATGAAATATTTAAAATTTAAAATAAAAAAAAATATGGGAAAGTATCTATAAAAAATCTGAAAATATTTGTAAATTTTAAAACATTTATAATGTTTAAAATAATCTCAGGTTACTATAACATAATTTCTAGATTTTTCTTAAAATATTTTATGTAATATAATTTCTTCTATAAAACATTTTCAAGATTTCATAATTATGTATTTTAATAAAATATTTTACATATTAAAATAACTAAATAATAATAAATATATTTCAATATTTAGTGTTGATTTTATAAATTTTGTTGACATACTTCAAACAATTCTAAATTTTTATAATATACTTATTTTTTTTAAATAATCTTTTTAGTATTTAAAATAATTTTGGATTTTAAAGTATTTTTGTAGATTTTGCTATAACTTAATTATTTTAATAGTATTATTTTTTGGCAATTTAAAATAATCTCAAATCTTATAATATGTTTTCCATCTTTTTCTTTAATTTTTTATTAAATAGTTTTTTGAAATAATTTTAAAATTTTAAAATAAATGTCTAATTTAGTAATAAGTTTTTTAGCTTTTGTTATTATTTTTTCCACATCAGCGTTGACTTTGTCAAAATTGGTCCAAGTCAACATTTGTTTCGCTGGAGATTGAAAGAATCCGGAGATTTCCTTTTTTCGGTGAAAATTAGTGTTAAATTGCTACTTTTTTGTAAAATACTTGGTAAAATTTACTATCAAGTATATTTAATGGTATTAAATTGTCACCACCCCTAAACTATTGGGGCTATTTTATAATTTTGCCTTTATAATACTATCAATGTGTAATCTTGTAAAATTTGTGTTATTATAATTTAGAAATTTTAATAGTAACTATAAACAAATCCAATAAGACATGGACTTTTTAGTCTTTATTGTTTAATTAATATCAATGTTTTAAAATACCGGATAGGTGAAATAACCGGTCAAGCTATTGGCCTAATATAAATTTATTAGTATAATATATATTCCAGTGTCCCAAATATTTAATCCATTTTTCTTATTTGGAATGTCTCAAATATATAGTTCATATTTTATATTTTATTATACTTTACCATTATTTTACTAATATATAGTCCATATTTTATATTTTATTATATTTTACCATTATTTTACTATTAGCCCTATTTAATATAAATAGACATTCCTTAGGTTGAGTGTTGTAAAAATTGGCTACTTTGAAATAAAATCTAATTACTACCCTTCATTAAATAAGAGTAAATTAAGAAATATATAATATATTTGTCGTTTTCAATACCTTTTTTTTTAAATTTGTGAAAGTTAAAACTTAGGAAAACTCTACGGTATCCTTAAGGGCACCATGCCCCCCACCCCCCTACATTTACAACCATAGATCTCCTAATCTAAAAAATCTAAAATTGATCTAATGGTTGTAAATGCACCACATTAAGTGGGGAATGGTGCCATGAAGGCACCGTAGAAATCCCCTAAAACTTAACTGTATAATTGTGATGGAAATAATATTAATTAGTATTAATATTATTTATTAATATAAATAAGGGCATACAAGGTATGGACAGAGAAGTTAAAGGAAGTTTATGGATCGGATAACTTCTCAATGGATACAGACTTCCCCTTCTCTCCTTGTCCATGAAATACAAAAAATAGAGTTTTGTAATTTGGACTTTAAGCATATATAACATATATATGAAATATTTGAGTGTACACTGTATAAGAACCGATGCAAATCACATATGCACAAATTATAATTTGACTTGACTCGATTCACTATTCAATTCGGCTGACAAAAGGTATGACGCCCTATTCTCCCAATTTAGGATGTCATGGTTACGTGGATCCCAACATTAGTATCAGAGTCGTATTGGTTGTTTATATCTGTGAATCATATGTTGTATGTATTATTGGAGTTGGTAGATATCTCGAGGAACCTTGTTTCTTACATCGGGGATGCCCACGTGAGCTTAGGGGAATCGAGGTATGAACCGGTTTAGGGGCAGCGCCCCCGAGTCGGGGGTCCCACTGCCCGGTGAGCGGGCGGGGGTTCCGCACACCGGTGAGCGGACGGCGGCCCCGATGGGTCTGGCATGTTGGCCCCGTCTGGTGTGGGTTAAAAGGGATTATGGGAATGGGCTAGGTTTAGGCCAATATTATGTACTCGTATGATAGCCTATTTATAGTGATATCATTGTAACGAGTTGTGTGTGTGAAAAACAAGACATAATAATATAGTGAATTCCTTTTGCAGGACATAGCCTTGAATTGAGGTGAACCTGGGTAATTCGTGTCTATTCCTATTTTTGGTCTAATTGCTTATTGATTTATTCTATCAAATTCATATCCTGCATCGATAAAATCCTTCACGTGGTATCAGAGCCAAGGTTTTCGGGGGATTAGGGTTTATCAGAGATGTCAGGAGGGTCGTGAATTGAGTTAGAGAAATTCGATGGAAAGCGGTTCGATCTGTGGAAGATGAAGATGGAGGATCTTCTTTGCGATCGAGATCTCTGGCCGGCAATCAAAACGGAAAGGCCAGCTGCTGAGAAAACGGAGCAGAAAATGGGTTCGTCTTCCGAACTGAAGGTTGAAGACTGGGATCGAATTGATTGGAAGTCAAAGAGCTTGATCCGGCTTTGTCTCTCAAACAACATTCTGACGAACGTGATGAGCGAACCATCAACCAGGGCTTTATGGCGGAAGTTGGAGTCACTATACCAGAGTAAGTCACTCGTCAATAAACTATTCTTAAGGAAAAAGCTGTATAACCTTAGGATGCATGAGGGTGATTAGTTTTCAACAAATCTAAATGAATTTAACACATTGATCGGTCAACTTGTATCAATTGGCGTTAAGTTTGAAGATGACGATAAGGCAATAACACTACTTTGTTCACTGCCGGATTCATGGCATAATCTGATTGTGGTTATTGGTGGTGGGGACAAAGAACTTTGGTATGAAACTGTGTGTGCGGCCTTATTATCAGAGGAGACACAAAGAAGGGGGTTAGGGAACTCCAGTAAAGAGGCTCTTGCAGCTAGGGGTAGACCAACAGTGAAATCTAAAAAATGGAAAGGGTCCGGATCTAAATCTCGTGGACGATCGAAGAGTAAAGAATGGAAGGTACTGTGCTGGAAATGTGAAGAGTGGGGACATATGAAACGAGACTGTAAAAATAAGGCGGTTCATAAAAAGGAAGAAGAACCATCTCCTGGAAAGGAAGTCGAGACAGGAGATATGTATGTGGCTACTGCGTGTATGGCGCAGTCAGACAAATATATCTGGTACGTTAACACTGGTGCTTCATTCCACAAGACACCTCATAGACAATGGTTTTGCGAATATGAGCAATATGATGGCGGAGACGTCATGCTAGGAGATGATACTGCAGTTCAGATTACTGGGTGTGGTCGGGTGAAGCTGAGGATGAAAAATGGCACAATAAAAACTCTTCCGAATGTGATGCACATACCTTCTATGAGTAAAAATCTGTTATCAGTTGGCACGATGGCCGACTCAGGGGTTAACTTTAATTGCGATAAGGATTCGTGCAAGATGACTCGAGGTTCCATTGTAATTGCACAAGGAGTCTGTTATGGGACGTTGTACAAGCTGCTTGCAGACACAGTCACTCTCAGTGGCGGTTTCGTGTCCGAAAAGGCAAAGGAAGATGAACATGATACTTCTCTGTTGTGGCATCAGAGGATGGGGCATATTGGAGAAAAGGGTTTATCTACCTTGTTTTCGAGTCAAATGGTGGAGGGAGTACCAGAGTGCYCTATGGGTTTCGGGTTCTRTGAACWTTGCATTTACRGRAAAYAGAATYGAGTTASTTTCCCACAAAATGGTGCAAGAACGTCAGAGCTTCTGGGACTAATCCACAGTGATGTTTTCGGACCTACTCCCATACCATCTATAGGAGGATCCAGGTACTATGTATCTTTCATAGATGATTTTTCACGATATAGTTGGATTTATTTTCTTAAAAGTAAATCTGAGGTATTTGGAAAATTTCAAGAGTTTAAGGCTTTGATTGAAAATCATTTGGGCAGGAAAATCAAAGCGGTTCACACAGATAATGGAGGTGAATTCTGTTCAAACAAGTTCGAGCAGTTCTGTGTGGAAAATGGTATAGCAAGGCAATAGACGACCCCATATACGCCTCAGCAGAATGGAGTGGCCGAAAGACTAAACCGAACACTCATGAAAAAGGTGAGGTGCATGCTGAGTTGGGCAGGGTTAGAACCTGAATTTTGGGCATAAGCAGCTGCCACAGCTTGTCACCTGAAGAATAGGTCACCAACCACATCAGTGAAGAACTGTACACCATATGAGGTAGTGTTTGGAAAGAAGCCAAACCTGTCATACCCTCGCATGTTCGGGTGTGACGCATACACTCATGTACCTAAGGAGAAGAGGGGGAAACTTGACAACAAGTCTGAAAAGAACATATTCGTTGGATACAAGGAAGGGGTCAAAGGCTATAAGTTGTGGAATCCTAAATCAAGATTTATTGTCTACAGCAGGGATGTTATCTTTCGTGAAACTCAATCCCAGGCTGGTGCACAGAAACGGGATGAGCAAAACAAAGTAGTAGTGCTTGAAGAAAACATGAGAGATGAATCCGAGGAATCGGTGACACAAAGCACATCAGTTGAGAACCATTCTGATTCTTATCAAGTTAACTTGGTTGATGATGTTGATGAAGCTCCTGATACAAGTAATACACCGGCTCTCAGGAGATCAACAAGGGACAGACGGGCGCCTCTACGCTACTCACTCAGTGCTTTGAGTACAGGTGATGACCCTACTTCTGTAAAAGATGCGAGATCAATGGATGATGCAAACCAGTGGGAGCTCGCAACGATAGATGAGATACAGTCGCTTGATAAAAATGAGGCATGGAACTTGTGCAAATTGCCTAAGGATAGAAAGGCAATTGGGTGTAAATGGGTATTCAAGCGAAAACTAAAACCAGATGGAACTGTGGAGAAATACAAGGCGATACTGGTTGCGAAGGGGTATTCTCAGATCGAGGGAGTAGACTATGATGAAATTTTCTCTCCTGTGGCAAAAGTGACCTCAATACGGTTTGTTTCTATCCATAGCAGCGGCGTACGATCTTGAAGTGGAACAGATGGATGTAAAAACGGCATTCCTCCATGGGGATTTGGAGGAGGAGATTTACATGAGGCAATCAGAAGGGTTTGAAACAAAAGGGAAGGAGAATCTGGTGTGCAGGTTAAAGAAGTATTTATATGGGCTGAAGCAGTCTCCAAGGATGTGGTACCAAAAGTTTGATACGTACATGCTTCAACTTAATTTTTTCCATTTAAATTCTGATAATTATGTCTACGTGAAGAGGGCAGACAATCAATTCGTGATTCTTACTCTCTATGTGGACGATATGCTACTAATTGGAAATAGCATGAAGACTTGGGGCCTGCAAATTTTATTTTGGGAATGCAAATTAAGATGGACCGCGAGAAAAGAGAATTTTGGCTAGGTCAGGAGAAGTACATCAACGAGATTTTGAAGAAATTTCGTATGGCGGACTGCAAACCTGTTGGTACCCCTATATCTAAAGGGACCAAATTTTCTGTGAAACAGTGTCCAAAAACAGATGAGGAAGCTGAGGAGATGGCTCGAGTGCCATACGCAAGCGCAGTTGGTAGTTTAATGTACGCTATGGTATGTACGCGTCCAGATATAGCTCATGCAGTGGGAGTCCTGAGCAAATATATGTCCAATCCAGGTAAAGAGCATTGGACTGCGATCAAGAGAGTTTTAAGGTATCTTCGTGGAACTTCAAAATTGTCTTTGTGTTTTGAAGGAGCAGAGGTTGGAAAAACTCTTGATATCGTAGGCCATGTAGACGCTGATTGGGGTGGAGATATAGATAGTAGGTGATCCACTAGCGGATATGTTTTCACACTATTTGGAGGTGCAGTGAGCTGGATGAGTAAGAGACAAAGCGTGGTAGCACTCTCTTCAACGGAAGCTGAATATATGGCTCTTACTCATGCTGGAAAAGAAGCCATATGGTTACGTCGTTTGTGTTTGGAGCTTGGTTTTGAGCTAGGAGCCACGGAGGTGAAATGTGATAATCAAGGAGCTATTTATTTAGCTAAGAATCCAGCGTTTCACTCAAGAACAAAACACATCGACATTCAGTATCACTTCATTCGAGAGAAGGTGGAGAAGAAAGTGATTCAGCTTACAAAGGTTGACACGGTGAAGAATAGTTCAGACTTTCATACTAAAGCTGTCTCAAGTACGAAGTTTGAATGGTGTTCTGCCGCGATTGGTTTGACGAAGGATGACATCGGGAAGGCTCTCATTTGCTCGATATATTCACCAAGTGGGAGATTGTTGGAGTTGGTAGATATCTCGAGGAACCTTATTTCTCACATCGGGGATGCCCACGTGAGCTTAGGGGAATCGAGGTATGAACCGGTTTGGGGGCAGCGCCCCCGAGTCGGGGGTCCCACTGCCCGGTCAGCGGGCGGGGGTTCCGCTCACCTGTGAGTGGACGGCGGCCTCGATGGGTCTGGGCTTTATCTATGTTGGCCCGTCTGGTGTGGTTTAAAATGAATTATGGGAATGGGCTAGGTTTAGGCCCAATATTATGTACTCGTATGGTAGCCTATTTATAGTGATATCATTGTAACGAGTTGTGTGTGTGAAAAACAAGACATAATAATATAGTGAATTCCTTTTGCAGGACGTAGCCTTGAATTGAGGTGAACCTGGGTAAATCGTGTCTATTCCTATTTTTGGTCTAATTGCTTATTGATTTCTTCTATCAAATTCATATCCTGCATCGATAAAATCATTCATGTATGTCATGTTTATAATAAAAGAAAGCGTGAAATATACTATTGTTCAGTTTTCGGACAAAACTCGATTTTATTTTTATTTTTTTTAAAAAAAAATTCATGTGATTTTCTCACCATGATCCTATATGATGCAGATGTTATCTGAAAAGTTTTGAATTTTTGGATGTTGGATTTATGGAACACATGTTGTGCATCTTGAATAATGAATGTACTTTTTATGTTGTATCATACATGATCTTTACAACTAATTTCGTGAATCTCGTGTAAAAATACTTGAAAGTTATTTATTATGAAAATCAATTTTACTGTAATTTCCAATTTGTGTGTAAAAGTTATTTTTCGTGAAGAATAATTTTCCTATAAATAGAATAAATAATATTAAAATTTATGTATATCATTTTTAATATTATTCTTTAAGTATTTTAATGAGTATTATTATTTTTCAAATCCAACATAATATACTGTTGTACATAAAACCACTTAACATTTTTCATCATAAAGCAACATACCACAAATCATGCACAAGTAGTGCGTGGAAGATACATTATTAAACACCAAACAAATAAACAATACTCCAATTGGAGCAACTGTGGTGTGGCCAAAGGAGAAATAGTGGTATCGTCATGATAGAATAATCCTTTGGAAATTATATTTCTTCTGATGTTGGATTCAAACAATTTCGATATGTATTGTATTTGATATTAAATTTTGAATTAAGGGGTCATTATGCAAATTTTCAAAAAAAAACAAAAAACTAAAGGACTTATTTTGATAAGAAGACCATTTATTTTATTTTAGTTTTGAACCTATACTCTTCATACGATCTGGACTTGCTTTTCATCTTCTTAGAGTGACCAAGTCGTAAGTTTGAACACATTATTGGACATGAAAAGCTTAATTTACGGGATAGTAAGAAGCACGACACCGGAAAAGGGTTTATTAAATAAACAATACTTTTTTAATTCAAAATTGTCAAAATAATATACTTTTAAAAAAAATTGTGATTTTGGATCGGGACGCCTTTCCCAAGGGCGTCCCGGGTATGTTTGCTCCAAAAATCTTTTTTAGGG